>CM041718.1:0-90000 GCA_023373845.1 Nibea coibor | reverse complement strand
GGAATAGGCGGGGTAGAGACTGACTGTGACACTGGGAGCGGAAACTCACTGAAAAGGCTCTGGTGAATAAAACTGCAAAACTGCAAAATGAACGCAAACGCACTGTTGATAAAATTAAAGGCTTGATACCAAGAATGAAAGGGCTCATGAAACAAAAGGGAAATGTGTCTCAGGTGAAACAGTGTTTGGGGAATTTTAACATACTGTATGAAAATGCCACAACCACATACAATGAACTGTTGCCTCTACTCCCTGAGGATGAACTCATTAAACAAAAGGAATGGTTTTCAAGCATCATGTATTACAGCAATACATTTCAAAAGGACACTCAAAAATGGATTGTTGAAACAGGACAAAAACTCTCTTGAGCAATAGGATTCACCAGAAATGCCATTGCACTTTGTGGAAATGAATGAAACAAATCAAATTGAGGATGAAATTAACTCATGTGACTGTTTCAAATGTTGAAAGTCATAAAACATCTCAGTCTCAATGCCCTTCAACTTCTTGAAGACAGGCAGAAGCTGAGCTTGCAGCTTTAACTATGAGGCACAAACTATTAAAGGATAAGCATGCTTTGGGAGAAGAGGAGCAATGCCTGTGCAAAAAGAGAGAAGAGCTCGAACTGAACACTGAAATTACAGAAAAAATGGCAAACTTGAAATTCTTATGATAAAAGGCACAACAAGTGGAAAAAGGACGTCAAAGATCTCGGATGGAATGAAATCATATTTGGAAAAGGCACAATCTAAAGGATTACTCAATGTCAGTGCCAGAAATTATGTTCTTGGCATCATGAGGAAACAAAACAAAATAACAACATTGTTAATGCAACAGCAATGCCTATCAGCTCTACCTAAGAAAGAGATCCCAATTTATGACGGCAATCCACTGAAATATCACACGTTCATTAAAGCCTTTGAGAATGGTGTTGAGAGGAACACAACTAATAGCTGTGATCATTTATACTTTTTGGAACAAAACACAAAAGGTCAGGCCAAAGAACTTTTGAGAAGCTGTCAACACATAAATCCAGAACGAGGATATGCAAAATCAAATCAAGTCAAATCAAATCAAATCAAATCAAATTTTATTTGTATAGCCCAAAGTCACAAAACACAAAAAACACGCCCTCAGAGGGCTTTACAATCTGTACAGGGAGTGACACCCTCTGTCCATAGACCCTCCGTTTGAGTGAGGAAAAACTTGCCCACAAAAAACCTTTTAACAGGGAAAAATGTGGAAGAAACCTCAGGAAGAGCCACAGAGGAGGGATCCCTCTTCCAGGACGGACAGATGTGCAATGGATGTCACATGTACAGAACAATCAACACAAACATGTCGTACAATTACAATGAATTACAATAAATGGTAAGGTGATTGCAGTAGCAGTGGAACACAGATGCACAGCAGCAATAAGTCATTAACCAACAAAGCTGTAGTGGAGATGGTAGCAATAATGACTATATATGGCATGTAATGCTAAATATGGTGGACGTCAGCAGCAGACCACGGCGGCAGCCACGATCCATGAGAACCTGCTGGACGAGAAAGCACAGAAACTCCGGGGAAGAGGTGTAGTTAGTAACATCCAGAGAAAAGGTGTAAGAGAGATAATGATTGACAGAACAATAAAACCTCAGGCCCCGTTTATGCGGACTCTAAGGGATATCGAACTGCCTTACATTGATAGAGAGAGAGAGAGAGAGAGAGAGAGAGAGAGAATGATTGACAGAACAATAAAACCTCAGGCCCCGTTTATGCAGACTCTAAGGGTTATCGAACTGCTTTACATTGATATGCATGATAAGAGAGAGAGAGAGAGAGCGAGAGAGAGAGGGTTTACAGTAAGGCGTGGACGTCAGCAGCAGACCACAGCAGCAGTCACGATCCATGAGAACCTGCTGGACGAGAAAGCACAAAAACTCCGGGGAAGAAGTGTAGTTAGTAATATCCAAAGAAAAGGTGTAAGGGAGATAATGATTGACAGAACAATAAAACCTCAGGCCCCGTTTATGCGGACTCTAAGGGATATCGAACTGCCTTACATTGATAGAGAGAGAGAGAGAGAGAGAGAGAGAGAGATAATGATTGACAGAACAATAAAACCTCAGGCCCCGTTTATGCAGACTCTAAGGGTTATCGAACTGCTTTACATTGATATGCATGATGAGAGAGAGAGAGAGAGAGAGAGAGAGAGAGAGAGAGAGAGAGAGAGGGTTTACAGTAAGGCGTGGACGTCAGCAGCAGACCACAGCAGCAGTCACGATCCATGAGAACCTGCTGGACGAGAAAGCACAGAAACTCCGGGGAAGAAGTTTAGTTTGGGGGGGGGGGTTAGTTTGTTCCACAGAAGAGGAGCTTGATAGCTGAAAGCTCTGGCTCCCAGTCTACTTTTGGAAACTATGGGAACCACAAGGAACTCAGCATCCTGAGAGCGCAGTGGCCTAGAGGGGTAGTAGGGAACTATGAGCTCTTTTAAATATGATGGTGCCTGGCCATGAAGAGCTTTGTATGTAAGGAGAAGAATTTTAAATTCTATTCTAGATTTAACAGGTAGCCAGTGCAAGGAAGCCAAAACGGGTGAGATGTGATCTCTGATCTTGGTTCCTGTCAGAACACGTGCAGCAGCATTCTGAATTAGCTGCAAAGTCCTAAGAGACTTATTGGGGCAGCCTGATAATAGAGAGTTACAGTAGTCCAGCCTAGAAGTAACAAATGCATGGACTAGTTTTTCTGCATCCGCTTGGGACAGGATGCGTCTGATTTTGGTAATGTTGCGTAATTGGAAGAATGCAGTCTTTGAAATTTGTTTTATGTGGGCATTAAAGGACAAATCCTCATCAAAAATAACTCCAAGGTTCTTTACGGTGGAGCTGGAGGCCAGGGTGGTCCCGTCTAAGGTGGCCAAGTCTCCGGAAAGAGAGTTTCTGAGGTGTTTGGGTCCAATTACAAGAACTTCAGTTTTATCTGAGTTCAACATCAGAAAATTATAGGTCATCCAACTTTTTATATCCCTAAGGCACGCTTGCAGTTTGGCTAAATGATTGGTTTCATCAGGCTTGATCGATAAATATAATTGGGTGTCGTCAGCATAACAATGAAAATTAAAGCTGCAAGCAGCGTTGAACGGGCCCTCGCACTCCCACGCAACTCGACGGGCTGGCACGTCGGAAGGCAGCAGTCGGAAAACGCGCGAGCCTTCCACGCTTTCAAAGCGTTTCGTTCAATTGAGCACACACATTAGCCAGAATTGGGACAAACAGTCAAAATCTGAGGGAGCGCCACGCCCACACCTTTTCTTCAAAATTCATGATTTTGATAACTTTTACTCAGGAAGTGTCTATGAACTCATCTACCAAGTTTGAAGTCAATTGGATAAAATACCTAGGAGGAGTTAGTTCAAATAGGACCCCTTCTCAGCCAATCTGAAACGGCAAAAAACAGTGATTTTCATTGTCCATTTTAGCCCATTACTCCAAGAGACTGTTTTGTAGGCCTTTCCATGTTCACAGTACGGCTGAGGTTTCAAAATTCTGTGTCCAAAATTGTGGAAAAAATTGTCCTTTTCAACCTCAGCCAGCTGGAACCAGCGAAAATGGTGACTTTCATTCTTAAATATCTGGCTTCCTGTTAATTTTTGGCCCATTGCTCCAAGAGACTTTTTTGTAGATCTTGCCTCCCTCTACAATTCGGCTGAGGTTTCATAACTCTGTGTCCAAAGCTGTGGCGGGGCTGCCTCCAAGACAAATGCAAGGGGGCGCTATAGAGCGATTTCGCAGCGCCCTCTCATTAATTATGCAGCCGAACTTTGCATAATAGTGTTCTTAACAACCACAAGAGGTTTCAGACAGGTCTGAGAAAGTATCTGAAAGCACAGCAGCTTTGCCTGAAAATCATCCCAAAAAGTCAATGGAGTTTGTTTTTTTAGCGAAAAAATCTGCACGGTTGACTTTGACGCGCCGTCACGGCCACGCCCTCTGATGAAAAGTTGAAATTCTTTCTCAAATGTCAACCCCAAGGCCTTGACAACATCTCCACCTAGTTTGAGGTGGATATGGTCAATATTTTCCGAGCTGGACGTCATTTCGAAAAAAGTGGTCTTTTCGGTCGCCACTAGGGGGTGCTGTGATAACCTCCAAATATTTTTATGGAAATGTATTCTAGGCCAGACTGCGATTATATACGAGAAGTTTGGTGAAGGTTGGAGTATTTTTGGCGAAGTTATAGCCCGTCGAAATTTCACGCCAAAACGCCAAATTTCGTGGCCCCGCCCCTCTCACACAGTAAATCGAAAACTTGCGATTTTGATAACTTTTCATGGTCGAGGCCTTACGAAACCACACGCCAAGTTTCAAACAGATAGGACGAAAGCCCTAGGAGGAGTTCGTTCAAATACGAGCCCTGAAAATGACCCCAAAAACACGAAAACGCCAACTTTGGAACAAAGTGCACGGCGTACGCTTCGATATAGCCCGGGTCTCCGAGAGACTTTTTTGTGCGTCTCGGTCGTTTACATACTCCCACAAAGTTTCGTGCTGGTGGATGAAACCGTGTCCAGATGCTCCTCCGAAAACGAAAACGTAGGTGGCGCCGTCGAGCCATTTCTGTACGCCCATGTGCGAGACCCCCAAAATACGTAATTTTACGCCCGACTTTGGGGGGGTAGGCAAATTTTCGCAACTTTTCGAGTACATATAGGCCGTCGAAAACGCGATTTACTTTGGGGAAGAAAACGTCCAAACGAAAAACAATAGGGCCCTGCACACAGTGCGTGCTCGGGCCCTAATTAAAGCTGCAAGCAGCATTGAACGGGCCCTCGCACTCCCACGCAACTCGACGGGCTGGCACGTCGGAAGGCAGCAGTCGGAAAACGCGCGAGCCTTTGACGCTTTCAAAGCGTTTTCAATTGACCACACACATTAGCCAGAATTGGGACAAACGGTCAAATTGTATCAAAGGGTCAAATTTGATGGAGCGCCACGCCCACACCATTTCATCAAAATTTATGATTTTGATAACTTTTCCTCAGGACGTCTATATGAACGCACCTACCAAGTTTGAAGTCAATCGGATAAAATCCCTATGAGGAGTTCGTTCAAATATAACCCCTTCTCAGCCAGCTCGAAACAGCGAAAATGGTGACCTTCATTCTTAAATATCTCGCTTCCTGTTAATTTTGGCCCATTGCTCCAAGAGACTTTTTTGCAGATCTTGCCTCCCTTTACAATTCGGCTGAGGTTTCATAAGTCTGTGTCCAAAGCTGTGGCGGGGCTGCCTCCAAGAAAAATGCAAGTGGGCGCTATAGAGCGATTTCGCACCGCCCTCTCATTAATTATGCAGCCGAACTTTGCATAATAGTGTTCTTAACAACCACAAGAAGTTTCAGACAGGTCTGAGAAAGTATCTGAAAATACAGCAGCTTTGCCTGAAAATCATCCAAAAAGTCAATGGAGTTTGTTTTTTTAGCGAACAAAATCTGCACGGTTGACTTTGACGCGCCGTCACGGCCACGCCCTCTGATGAAAAGTTGAAATTCTTTCTCAAATGTCAACCCCAAGGCCTTGACAACATCTCCACCTAGTTTGAGGTGGATATGGTCAATATTTTCCGAGCTGGACGTCATTTCGTAAAAGTGGTCTTTTCGGTCGCCACTAGGGGGCGCTGTGATAATCTCCAAATATTTTTATGGAAATGCATTCTAGGCCAGACTGCGATTATGTATCAGAAGTTTGGTGAAGATTGGAGTATTTTTGGCAAAGTTATAGCACGTCGAAATTTCACGCCAAAACGCCAAATTTCGTGGCCCCACCCCTCTCACACAGTAAATCGAAAACTTACGATTTTGATAACTTTTCATGGTCGAGGCCTTATGAAACCACACGCCAAGTTTCAAACAGATAGGATGGAAGCCATAGGAGGAGTTCGTTCAAATACGACCCCTGAAAATGACCCCAAAAACACGAAAACGCCAACTTTGGAACAAAGTGCACGGCGTACGCTTCGATATAGCCCGGGTCACCAAGAGACTTTTTTGTGTGTCTCGGTACTTTACATACTCCTGCTAAATTTCGTACACGTGGATGAAACCGTGTCCAGGGGCTCCTCCGAAAACCGAAACCTAGGTGGTGCCGTAGAGCCATTTTTATACGTCCATGTGCGAGACCCCCAAAATACGTAATTTTACACCAGACTTTGGGGGGTAGGCAAATTTTCGTAAGTTTTCGAGTACATATAGGCCGTCGAAAACGCGATTTAAAAAAAAAAAAAGACCAAACGAAAAACAATAGGGCCCTGCACACAGTGCGTGCTCGGGCCCTATTAATAAAAAAAAAAAATAAATTAAAGCTGCAAGCAGCGTTGAACGGGCCCTCGCACTCCCACGCAACTCGACGGGCTGGCACGTCGGAAGGCAGCAGTCGGAAAACGCGCGAGCCTTTGACGCTTTCAAATCGTTTTGTTCAATTGACCACACACATTAGCCAGAATTCGGACAAACGGTCAAATTTGACGGACCGCCACGCCCACACCATTTCATCAAAAGTCATGATTTTGATAACTTTTACTCAGGAAGTCTATATGAACACACCTACCAAGTTTGAAGTGAATTGGATAAAATTCCTAGGAGGAGTTCGTTCAAATATGACCCCTTCTCAATCAGCTCGCAACAGCAAAAATGGTGATTTTCATTGTTAAATATCTCGCTCCCTGTTAATTTTAGCCCATTGCTCCAAGAGACTTTTTTGTAGATCTTGTCTTCGGCTACAATTCGGCTGAGGTTTCATAACTCTGTGTCCAAAACTGTGGCGGGGCTGCTTGAAAGAAAAATCCAAGGGGGCGCTATAGAGCGATTTCGCCCCGCCCCCTAATTACACATACAGCCGATTTTTGCATCTTTTTGTTCTTAATAACCACAAGAAGTTTCAGACAGCTCTGACAAAACATATGAAAGCACCACAGCCTTTGTTTAAAAAACAGCCAAAAAGTCAAAGGAGTTCGAATGTTAAATCAATGGGTCAAATTTGATGGTGCGCCACGCCCACACTGTTCCTTCGAAGTTCATGATTTTGATAACTTTTACTCAGGAAGGCTATATGAACGTAACTACCAAGTTTGAAGTGAATTGGACAAAATCCATAGGAGGAGTTCGTTCAAATATGACCCCTTCTCAACCGGCCAAAACAGCAAAAATGGTGATTTTCATTGCTAAATATTGCATTTCCTGTTAATTGTAGCCCATTGCTCCAAGAGACTTTTTTGTAGGTCTTGTCATGTCCTACAATTCGGCTAAGGTTTCATAACTCTGTGTCCAAAACTGTGGCGGGGCTGCCTGAGTAAAATTTTAACTTTATTTTCTCAACATTTTGAACTTTTTCCCTCAGAAATCTGACGTTTTTCCCCCAGAATTTTGACTTTTTTTTTTTCAAAATTTTGACACCACCCCCCCTTAGAAATTTTGATGTTTTTCCTGAGAATTTTGATGTTTTCTTTCAGAAGTCTCACGCAATTTTAACTTTATTTTGTCAACATTTTGAACTTTTTCCCTCAGAAATCTGACGTTTTTCCCCCAGAATTTTGACTTTTTTTTTTCTTCAAAATTTTGACACCACCCCCCCCTTAGAAATTTTGACCTCTTTCCTGAGAATTTTGATTTTTTGTTTCAGAAGTCTCACGCAATTTTAACTTTATTTTGTCAACATTTTGAACAATTTCCCTCAGAAATCTGATATTTTTCCCCCAGAATTTTGACTTTTTTTTTTTCAAAATTTTGACACCACCCCCCCTTAGAAATTTTGATGTTTTTCCTGAGAATTTTGACTTTTTGTTTCAGAAGTCTCATGCAATTTTAACTTTATTTTCTCAACATTTTGAACTTTTTCCCTCAGGAATCTCACGTTGTTCCCCCAGAATTGGCCTCTTTTTTCTAGAATTTTGACTTTTTTTTTTCAAAATTTTGACACCACCCCGCCTTAGAAATTTTGACATTTTTCCTGAGAATTTTGATTTTTTGTTTCAGAAGTCTGACGCAATTTTAACTTTATTTTCTCAACATTTTGAACAATTTCCCTAAGAAATCTGACGTTTTTCCCCCAGAATTTTGACTTTTTTTTTTTTTAAATTTTGACACCACCCCCCCTTAGAAATTTTGTCGTTTTTCCTGAGAATTTTGATGTTTTGTTTCAGAAATCTCACGCAATTTTAACTTTTTTTTGTCAACATTTTGAACTTTTTCCGTCAAAATTTTGACGTTTTTTCCCCCAGAATTTTGACTTTTTTTTTTTCAAAATTTTGACACCACCCCCCCTTAGAAATTTTGACATTTTTCCTAAGAATTTTGATTTTTTTGTTTCAGAAGCCTCACACAATTTTGACTTTATTTTGTCAACATTTTGAACGATTACCCTCAGAAATCTGACGTTTTTCCCCCAGAATTTTGACTTTTTTTTTTCAAAATTTTGCACCACCCCCCCTTAGAAATTTTGACATTTTTCCTGAGAATTTAGATTTTTTTGGTTCAGAAGTGTCACGCAATTTTAACTTTATTTTCTCAACATTTTGAACTTTTTCCCTCAGGAATCTCACGTTGTTACCCCAGAATTGGCCTCTTTTTTCTAGAATTTTGACTTTTTTTTTTTTCAAAATTTTGACAACACCCCGCCTTAGAAATTTTGACGTTTTTCCTGAGAACTTTGATGTTTTGTTTCAGAAGTCTCACGCAATTTTAACTTTATTTTCTCAACATTTTGAACAATTTCCCTCGGAAATCTCACGTTTTTCCCCCAGAATTTTGACTTTTTTTTTTTTCAAAATTTTGCACCACCCCCCCTTAGAAATTTTGTCGTTTTTCATGAGAATTTTGATTTTTTGTTTCAGAAGTCTCACGCAATTTTAACTTTATTTTGTCAACATTTTGAACTTTTTCCCTCAGAAATCTGACGTTTTTCCCCCAGAATTTTGACTTTTTTTTTTTTTCAAAATTTTGACACCACCCCCCTTAGAAATTTTGACATTTTTCCTGAGAATTTTGATTTTTTTGGTTCAGAAGTCTCACGCAATTGTAACTTTATTTTCTCAACATTTTGAACAATTTCCCTCGGAAATCTCACGTTTTTCCCCCAGAATTTTGACTTTTTTTTTTTTCAAAATTTTGACACCACCCCCCCTTAGAAATTTTGACATTTTTCCTGAGAATTTTGATTTTTTGTTTCAGAAGTCTCACGCAATTTTAAATTTATTTTGTCAACATTTTGAACGATTTCCCTCAGAAATCTGAAGTTTTTCCCCCAGAATTTTGACTTTTTTTTTTTCAAAATTTTGACACCACCCCCCTTAGAAATTTTGACATTTTTCCTGAGAATTTTGATTTTTTTGGTACAGAAGTCTCACGCAATTTTAACTTTATTTTCTCAACATTTTGAACTTTTTCCCTCAGGAATCTCACGTTGTTACCCCAGAATTGGCCTCTTTTTTCTAGAATTTTGACTTTTTTTTTTCAAAATTTTGACACCACCGCCCCTTAGAAATTTTGACATTTTTCCTGAGAATTTTGATTTTTTGTTTCAGAAGTCTCACGCAATTTTAACTTTATTTTGTCAACATTTTGAACGATTTCCCTCAGAAATCTGACGTTTTTTGCCCCAGAATTATGACTTTTTTTTTTCAAAATTTTGACACCACCCCCCCTTAGAAATTTTGTCGTTTTTCCTGAGAATTTTGATGTTTTGTTTCAGAAATCTCACGCAATTTTAACTTTTTTTTGTCAACATTTTGAACTTTTTCCGTCAAAATTTTGACGTTTTTTCCCCCAGAATTTTGACTTTTTTTTTTTCAAAATTTTGACACCACCCCCCTTAGAAATTTTGACATTTTTCCTAAGAATTTTGATTTTTTTGTTTCAGAAGCCTCACACAATTTTGACTTTATTTTGTCAACATTTTGAACGATTACCCTCAGAAATCTGACGTTTTTCCCCCAGAATTTTGACTTTTTTTTTTTCAAAATTTTGCACCACCCCCCCTTAGAAATTTTGTCGTTTTTCCTGAGAATTTTGATTTTTTTGGTTCAGAAGTCTCACGCAATTTTAACTTTATTTTCTCAACATTTTGAACTTTTTCCCTCAGGAATCTCACGTTGTTACCCCAGAATTGGCCTCTTTTTTCTAGAATTTTGACTTTTTTTTTTTCAAAATTTTGACACCACCCCCCCTTAGAAATTTTGACATTTTTCCTGAGAATTTTGATTTTTTGTTTCAGAAGTCTCACGCAATTTTAACTTTATTTTGTCAACATTTTGAACAATTTCCCTCAGAAATCTGACGTTTTTCCCCCAGAGTTTTGAGTTTTTTTTTTTTCAAAATTTTGACACCACCCCCCCTTAGAAATTTTGACATTTTTCCTGAGAATTTTGATTTTTTTGTTTCAGAAGTCTCACGCAATTTTAACTTTATTTTCTCAACATTTTGAACAATTTCCCTAAGAAATCTGACGTTTTTCCCCCAGAATTTTGACTTTTTTTTTTTTTCAAAATTTTGACAACACCCCCCCTTAGAAATTTTGACGTTTTTCCTGGGAATTTTGATATTTTGTTTCAGAAGTTTCACGCAAATTTAACTTTATTTTCTCAACATTTTGAACAATTTCCCTCAGAAATCTCACGTTTTTCACCCAGAATTTTGACTTTTTTTTTTCAAAATTTTGACACCACCCCCCTTAGAAATTTTGTCGTTTCTCCTGAGAATTTGGAAGTTTTGTTTCAGAAGTCTCACGCAATTTTACCTTCATTTTCTCAACATTTTGAACTTTTTCCCTCAGGAATCTCAAGTTTTTCCTCAGAATTGGCCTCTTTTTTCTAGAATTTTGACTTTTTTTTTTTTTCAAAATTTTGACACCACCCCCCCTTAGAAATTTTGACATTTTTCCTGAGAATTTTGATTTTTTGTTTCAGAAGTCTCACGCAATTTTAACTTTATTTTCTCAACATTTTGAACAATTTCCCTCAGAAATCTGACGTTTTTCACCCAGAATTTTGACTTTTTTTTTTTTCAAAATTTTGACACCACCCCCCTTAGAAATTTTGTCGTTTTTCCTGAGAATTTGGATATTTTGTTTCAGAAGTCTCACGCAATTTTACCTTTATTTTCTCAACATTTTGAACTTTTTCCCTCAGGAATCTCAAGTTTTTCCCCCAGAATTGGCCTCTATTTTCTAGAATTTTGACTTTTTTTTTTTTCAAAATTTTGACACCACCCCCCCTTAGAAATTTTGACATTTTTCCTGAGAATTTTGATTTTTTGTTTCAGAAGTCTCACACAATTTTAACTTTATTTTCTCAACATTTTGAACAATTTCCCTCAGAAATCTCACGTTTTTCACCCAGAATTTTGACTTTTTTTTTTTTCAAAATTTTGACACCACCCCCCTTAGAAATTTTGTCGTTTTTCCTGAGAATTTGGAAGTTTTGTTTCAGAAGTCTCACGCAATTTTACCTTCATTTTCTCAACATTTTGAACTTTTTCCCTCAGGAATCTCAAGTTTTTCCTCAGAATTGGCCTCTTTTTTCTAGAATTTTGACTTTTTTTTTTTTTCAAAATTTTGACACCAACCCCCCTTAGAAATTGTGACATTTTTCCTGAGAATTTTGATTTTTTGTTTCAGAAGTCTCACGCAATTTTAACTTCATTTTCTCAACACTTTGAACAATTTCCCTCAGAAATCTGACGTTTTTTCCCCAGAATTTTGACTTTTTTTTTTCAAAATTTTGACACCACCCCCCCTTAGAAATTTTGACATTTTTCCTGAGAATTTTGATTTTTTTGTTTCAGAAGTCTCACGCAATTTTAACTTTATTTTGTCAACATTTTGAACAATTTCCCTCAGAAATCTGACGTTTTTCCCCCAGAATTTTGACTTTTTTTTTTTTCAAAATTTTGACACCACCCCCCCTTAGAAATTTTGACATTTTTCCTGAGAATTTTGATTTTTTTGTTTCAGAAGTCTCACGCAATTTTAACTTTATTTTCTCAACATTTTGAACTTTTTCCCTCAGGAATCTCACGTTGTTCCCCCAGAATTGGCCTCTTTTTTTTTTTTCAAAATTTTGACACCACCCCCCCTTAGAAATTTTGACATTTTTCCTGAGAATTTTGATTTTTTGTTTCAGAAGTCTCACGCAATTTTAGCTTTATTTTGTCAACATTTTGAACAATTTCCCTCAGAAATCTCACGTTTTTCCCCCAGAATTTTGACTTTTTTTTTTTTTCAAAATTTTGACACCACCCCCTTAAAAATTTTTACATTTTTCCTGAGAATTTTGATGTTTTGTTTCAGAAGTCTCACGCAATTTTAACTTTATTTTCTCAACATTTTGAACTTTTTCCCTCAGGAATCTCACGTTGTTCCCCCAGAATTGGCCTCTTTTTTCTAGAATTTTGACTTTTTTTTTTTCAAAATTTTGACACCACCCCCCCTTAGAAATTTTGACATTTTTCCTGAGAATTTTGATTTTTTGTTTCAGAAGTCTCACGCAATTTTAACTTTATTTTCTCAACATTTTGAACTTTTTCCCTCAGAAATCTCACGTTTTTCCCCCAGAATTTTGACTTTTTTTTTTTTTCAAAATTTTGACACCACCCCCTTAGAAATTTTTACATTTTTCCTGAGAATTTTGATGTTTTGTTTCAGAAGTCTCACACAATTTTAACTTTATTTTCTCAACATTTTGAACTTTTTCCCTCAGAAATCTGACGTTTTTCCCCCAGAATTTTGACTTTTTTTTTTTCAAAATTTTTACACCACCCCCCCTTAGAAATTTTGACATTTTTCCTGAGAATTTAGATTTTTTGTTTCAGAAGTCTCACGCAATTTTAACTTTATTTTGTCAACATTTTGAACAATTTCCCTCAGAAATCTCACGTTTTTCCCCCAGAATTTTGTCTTTTTTTTTTTCAAAATTTTGACACCACCCCCCCTTAGAAATTTTGACATTTTTCCTGAGAATTTTGATTTTTTGTTTCAGAAGTCTCACGCAATATTAACTTTATTTTCTCAACATTTTGAACTTTTTCCCTCAGGAATCTCACGTTGTTCCCCCAGAATTGGCCTCTTTTTTCTAGAATTTTGACTTTTTTTTTTTCAAAATTTTGACACCACCCCCCCTTAGAAATTTTTACATTTTTCCTGAGAATTTTGATTTTTTTGTTTCAGAAGTCTCACGCAATTTTAACTTTATTTTCTCAACATTTTGAACTTTTTCCCTCAGGAATCTCACGTTGTTCCCCCAGAATTGGCCTCTTTTTTTTTTTCAAAATTTTGACACCACCCCCCCTTAGAAATTTTGACATTTTTCCTGAGAATTTTGATTTTTTGTTTCAGAAGTCTCACGCAATTTTAGCTTTATTTTCTCAACATTTTGAACAATTTCCCTCAGAAATCTCACGTTGTTCCCCCAGAATTTTGACTTTTTTTTTTTTTCAAAATTTTGACACCACCCCCTTAAAAATTTTTACATTTTTCCTGAGAATTTTGATGTTTTGTTTCAGAAGTCTCACGCAATTTTAACTTTATTTTCTCAACATTTTGAACTTTTTCCCTCAGGAATCTCACGTTGTTCCCCCAGAATTGGCCTCTTTTTTTTTCTTTCAAAGTTTTGACACCACCCCCCCTTAGAAATTTTGTCGTTTTTCCTGAGAATTTTGATGTTTTGTTTCAGAAGTCTCACGCAATTTTAACTTTATTTTCTCAACATTTTGAACAATTTCCCTCAGAAATCTCACGTTTTTCCCCCAGAATTTTGACTTTTTTTTTCAAAATTTTGACACCACCCCCTTAGAAATTTTTACATTTTTCCTGAGAATTTTGATGTTTTGTTTCAGAAGTCTCACGCAATTTTAACTTTATTTTCTCAACATTTTGAACTTTTTCCCTCAGAAATCTGACCTTTTTCCCCCAGAATTTTACCTTTCTTTTTTTTCAAAATTTTGACACCACCCCCCTTAGAAATTTTGACATTTTTACTGAGAATTTTGATTTTTTTGTTTCAGAAGTCTCACGCAATTTTAACTTTATTTTCTCAACATTTTGAACTTTTTCCCTCAGGAATCTCACGTTGTTCCCCCAGAATTGGCCTCTTTTTTTTTTTTTTCAAAATTTTGACACCACCCCCCCTTAGAAATTTTGTCGTTTTTCCTGAGAATTTTGATGTTTTGTTTCAGAAGTCTCACGCAATTTTAACTTTATTTTCCCAACATTTTGAACTTTTTCCCTCAGGAATCTCACGTTGTTCCCCCAGAATTGGCCTCTTTTTTTTTTTTTTCAAAATTTTGACACCACCCCCCCTTAGAAATTTTGTCGTTTTTCCTGAGAATTTTGATGTTTTGTTTCAGAAGTCTCACGCAATTTTAACTTTATTTTCTCAACATTTTGAACTTTTTCCCTCAGGAATCTCACGTTGTTCCCCCAGAATTGGCCTCTTTTTTTTTTTCAAAATTTTGACACCACCCCCCCTTAGAAATTTTGTCGTTTTTCCTGAGAATTTTGATGTTTTGATTCAGAAGTCTCATGCAATTTTAACTTTATTTTCTCAACATTTTGAACTTTTTCCCTCAGGAATCTCACGTTGTTCCCCCAGAATTGGCCTCTTTTTTCTAGAATTTTGACTTTTTTTTTTTTCAAAATTTTGACACCACCCCCCCTTAGAAATTTTGACATTTTTCCTGAGAAATTTGATTTTTTTTCAGAAGTCTCACGCAATTTTAACTTTATTTTGTCAACATTTTGAACAATTTCCCTCAGAAATCTCACGTTTTTCCCCCAGAATTTTGACTTTTTTTTTTTTCAAAATTTTGACACCACCCCCTTAGAAATTTTTACATTTTTCCTGAGAATTTTGATGTTTTGTTTCAGAAGTCTCACGCAATTTTAACTTTATTTTCTCAACATTTTGAACTTTTTCCCTCAGGAATCTCACGTTTTTCCCCCAGAATTTTGACTTTTTTTTTTTTTCAAAATTTTGACACCACCCCCTTAGAAATTTTTACATTTTTCCTGAGAATTTTGATGTTTTGTTTCAGAAGTCTCACACAATTTTAACTTTATTTTCTCAACATTTTGAACTTTTTCCCTCAGAAATCTGACGTTTTTCCCCCAGAATTTTGACTTTTTTTTTTTTCAAAATTTTGACACCACCCCCCCTTAGAAATTTTGACATTTTTACTGAGAATTTTGATTTTTTGTTTCAGAAGTCTCACGCAATTTTAACTTTATTTTGTCAACATTTTGAACAATTTCCCTCAGAAATCTGACGTTTTTCCCCCAGAATTTTGTCTTTTTTTTTTTTCAAAATTTTGACACCACCCCCCCTTAGAAATTTTGACATTTTTCCTGAGAATTTTGATTTTTTGTTTCAGAAGTCTCACGCAATTTTAACTTTATTTTCTCAACATTTTGAACTTTTTCCCTCAGGAATCTCACGTTGTTCCCCCAGAATTGGCCTCTTTTTTCTAGAATTTTGACTTTTTTTTTTTCAAAATTTTGACACCACCCCCCCTTAGAAATTTTGACATTTTTCCTGAGAATTTTGATTTTTTTGTTTCAGAAGTCTCACGCAATTTTAACTTTATTTTGTCAACATTTTGAACAATTTCCCTCAGAAATCTGACGTTTTTCCCCCAGAATTTTGACTTTTTTTTTTTTTTTAATTTTGACACCACCCCCCCTTAGAAATTTTGATGTTTTTCCTGAGAATTTTGACTTTTTGTTTCAGAAGTCTCACGGAATTTTAACTTTATTTTCTCAACATTTTGAACTTTTTCCCTCAGGAATCTCACGTTTTTCCCCCAGAATTTTGACTTTTTTTTTTCCAAAATTTTGACACCACCCCCCCTTAGAAATTTTGACATTTTTCCTGAGAATTTTGATTTTTTGTTTCAGAAGTCTCACGCAATTTTAACTTTATTTTCTCAACATTTTGAACAATTTCCCTCAGAAATCTGACGTTTTTTCCCCCAGAATTTTGACTTTTTTTTTTTTTCAAAATTTTGACACCACCCCCCCTTAGAAATTTTGACGTTTTTCCTGAGAATTTTGATTTTTTGTTTCAGAAGTCTCACACAATTTTAACTTTATTTTCTCAACATTTTGAACTTTTTCCCTCAGGAATCTCTCGTTGTTCCCCCAGAATTGGCCTATTTTTTCTAGAATTTTTACTTTTTTTTTTTTCAAAATTTTGACACCACCCCCCCTTAGAAATTTTGACATTTTTCCTGAGAATTTAGATTTTTTGTTTCAGAAGTCTCACGCAATTTTAACTTTATTTTCTCAACATTTTGAACAATTTCCCTCAGAAATGTGACGTTTTTCCCCCAGAATTTGCCTCTTTTTTCCAAATGAAGTACTTATGACAACTTACCAACTTTCCAGCCTTGTGATGAAGGTGTTGGTACTGCACTTGAGGTCGATCTGGTGGTGGCAGGGATGTTGGCAGCGCAGGAGCCTCTGGAAACGGTGTCTCTGACAGCACTTTCAGGTGAGCCGTTACTTTTGGCATTACTGTTGCCCTGTAGTTGGCCCTTTTCTCCTTTGCAGTGAAGGTCGAGATGGACTTGGAGTTCAAGTTGGGCAGAGGAATGGTGAGACCGCCAAGGATAGGGTCGTCTCGGATTCAGTCTGGCTCATGAGCACATCTTGCAGAGCAGGACTATCCTCCTCCTCCAGATGCTGTCGATAGGATCCTCCTCTGACTCTGAAGACACGCCAAGTCCCTCGTCTGCCATCTCCTCAACTTCACCTTGCTCCTCAGCCGACTCCGACTCCTCCTCCTCACGTGACTGCTCTTCCTCAACTGCAAATATGTAATTGTATGGATCACAAAAGTGTAGTTACAACAACCACCTGTGGATTCATTCAATAATCTCCAGGGTTTCTTTGCTTCATGCTTTTAACAGTTAACTTTATACCATCTTCATCATCATTCCTAGAAAATGCATGAAAAACTATGGATTAATAAGGATAACGTTGCTTCATGTGTTCTAATACTGTTTAAGTGTGTGATTAAGTACTGTACCTTTCAAATCAAATCAAATTTTATTTGTATAGCCCAAAGTCACAAAACACATTTTGCCTCAGAGGGCTTTACAATCTGTACAGGGAGTGACACCCTCTGTCCTTAGACCCTCGGTTCGAGTGAGGAAAAACTTGCCCACAAAAAACCCTTTTAACAGGGAAAAAAATGTGGAAGAAACCTCAGGAAGAGCCACAGAGGAGGGATCCCTCTCCCAGGACGGACAGACGTGCAATGGATGTCACATGTACAGAACAATCAACACAAACATATTGTACAATTTCTGTTTCTCCACATAGTGCACACAATTTCCTTTCTGCACATAGTAGTCCCTAGCAGTGAAGCTGGTGGATTGGCACATGGCATACTCCACAACAAGGAGCTCCTCCTCGTCAGGGTGCTCGTACTCATCAGGGATGGGCATTGGAGCAGCGAAGTTGGGCTCCAGGACAAGTTCCTTGCCAAAGAGAACCTCAGCCTGCTGATTGATGCTCTGGATCTGCTGCGCGTCCATGCACGATGTCAACTGTCAACCTGGCAACCAGCAATTAATTATAGTGTATGATGTGTTACATGGACTGTGTCTGCAATAAAGCTTTATTTATATATATATATATATATATATATATATATATATATATATATATATATATATATATATATATATATATAAAAAACACTGTCTCCAGTTTCAGCCAATTATAGACCGATATCAAATCTTCCATTTCTTTCTAAGTTACTTGAGAAAGCTGTAGCTAATCAGCTGTGTGAATTTCTTCATAAGAACAGTTTAGTCCAGGATTTTCAGTCAGGATTTAGAGTGCATCATAGAACAGAGACCGAACTAGTCAAAGTCACAAACGATCTCCTAATGGCATCAGACAAAGGACTCATCTCTATACTCGTCCTGTTAGATCTTAGTGCTGCATTTGACACCATAGACCATCAAATTCTTTTACAGAGACTGGAACATCAAATTGGCATCAAAGGAACCGCCCTGAGCTGGTTTAAGTCGTATTTCTTAGATCAATCTCAGTTTGTTCACGTCAATGATGAATCCCCCATGCATACCAAAGTCTGTCATGGAGTCCCACAAGGGTCTGTACTGGGACCACTTCTATTCAGTCTATATATGCTTCCTCTAGGGAACATTATAAGGAATCACTCCATTAATTTCCATTGTTATGCTGATGACAGCCAATTATATTTATCGATTAAGCCTGATGAAACCAATCGGTTTACTAAACTCCAAGCATGCCTTAGGGATATAAAAAGTAGGATGACCTACAATTTTCTGATGTTGAACTCAGATAAAACTGAAGTTCTTGTAATTGGACCCAAAGACCTCAGAAACTCTCTTTCTGGAGACCTGGCTACCTTAGACGGGAGCACCCTGGCCTCCAGCTCCACCATAAAGAATCTTATTTTTTGATCAGGATTTGTCCTTTTATGTCCATATAAAACAAATTTCATGGACTGCATTCTTCCACTTTCTTCCACTTGATTTTTGCCAAAATCAGACGCATCGTGCCCCAAGCGGATGCGGAAAAAACTAGTCTATGCATTTGTTACTTCTAGGCTGGACTACTGTAACTCTTTGTTATTAGGCTGCCCCAATAAATCTCTTAGGACTTTGCAGCAAATTCAAAATGCTGCTGCACGTGTTCTGACAGGAACCCAGAACAGAGATGACATCGCTCCTATTTTGGCTTCCTTGCACTGGCTACCTGTTAAATCTAGAATAGAATTTAAAATTATTCTCCTTACATACAAAGCGCTTCATGGCGAGGCACCATCACATCTAAAAGAACTCATAGTACGTTACTACCCCTCTAGACCACTGCACTCTCAGAATGCTGGGTTCCTTGTGGTTCCTATAGTTTCCAAAAGTAGATTGGGAGCCAGAGCTTTCAGCTATCAAGCTCCACTTCTGTGGAACAAACTACCTTTCTGGGTTCAGGAGGCAGACACGGTCACCACCTTCAAGAGCAGACTTAAGACCTTCCTTTTTGAGAGCGCTTATACTTAGGCCTGGCTCAGGCCTTCCCTTAGTTATGCTGCCATAGGACTAGACTGCCTGGGGATCCCTCATTCTCTCTCCTATTCTCTCTCTCTCTCATCATCATTACCATCAGTTTGAAGTTGTGACTCTGAAGTTGTGACTTTGAAGTCTCACTGTGTGACTTTGAATGTGTTACTTTGATGTTGTGACTTTGAAGTCTCACTGTGTGACTTTGAATTTGTGACTTTGAAGGCTAATTGTGTCACTGTGAATTAGTGACTTTGAAGTTATGACTTTGATGTGGTGACTTTGCTGTGAAGTTGTGACTTGGGACTGCACTGCTATTTAGATGCTTATGTTTGTGTGTTCCCATATATTACATGTCTTAAGTGCACTGATGCTTTAACTTTTACGATGTTATCTCATTAGTTGCATGCCTTTACTGAGACTGGCAGGGTGAGGTAAAGTTTAGGAATAAAGCTCAGATACAGATAGAGGTGACATTCAGAGTAGGGGGCATGTTGAAGAGCTATATATGCAAATTGTCTGTTAACAATTGGGAATGGTTCAGACAGCCCATTTTTAGAAAAAAATGTCGAAGAACCAACCGTTAGAGCTCCTCAGGGAGCCTTTTTCTCTGTAACTCTTTTGGTGTGTTGCACTGCAAAACGCTCCTCTTGTACAAGAACAATAAATTCAACTTAAACTTTGATGCTTTGAATCCGGTCCTCCTTATTCAAGGGTTTTCTTTAAAAAATTCCTGTAACATTTGGCGTCCAATGTAGAGTTCGATATCTGTTCTCCTCTGGAAGTGACGGCACTGGAAAAAACCTGCCGGTACATTGACTAAAAAAAAAAAACGCCACAAGGTTCTTAAAACCCTGTTTTGGCGTAGACCAGGACCAGCTGAGAGAGAAGGCAGTGACGGGGTCAACCACACAGAAAAAGGCCAGGAACCTCAGTTCAGTTGGGAAGTTAGAGGGGAGACCCAGGGTGCCTCAGTCAGGGACTTGGAGGGTAATGTCTTTGGAACGACAATTGAAAAAATTGATCTTTCAGGCCTGAGTAAACAAACAGATGTAGGAGAAGTCAGGGAGATGCCAAATGTATGGAAACATTAAATCCTGATAATGTTAAATATCTAAAAAGATGGCAAGAGAAGTATGATTTTGTAGGAAGATTAGATGTAAAAGAATGTGAGGAGTTAGTGAAAACTATTAGTGAAAAGGAGAAAAGGAAAGGTAAGTCAAGAAAAGATGGACTGTTACAGGCCAAGTTGTGGGTGATAGAAGCCAGAGCCAGACAAGCTGGTATTCAGAGAAAGAAAATAGGAGGAGCAGAGAAAATTGAGAAAACAGAGGAAAATCGGTGAAAAAAAAAAGTAAACAGAAAGATGCTCAACAGAGCAGCGAAAACCAAACTAACATATATCCTGTCTTATTTTCTGCCCGAGACCCTCAGGGTGATGACGAGTACGTGCCATATGAGCTCTGTCTGGATCCTCCGCCTTATCCCATGCCTCAGGCTTGTCCCCCTCCTCCTGCACCACCAACTGCTCCGTTGCCTCCCGTCCACTTACCACACAACCCCTTACCAAAGGTTAACGCCACGCCATGAAAGGGATGGCCCTCCCGTTGGCAATCTCCTCTAAAGACACGAAGCGGTACAGTATACGGACACACTGCACATGCAAATAAGACACAAAGTTGTGAGGGAGGAATAAGTTTAGATGGTGATGAAAATAATACAACTCTCATCGCACCCATGATTGAGTTACCAAAACCTATGGCAGGCATAACTGTCAATGGAGTAGTGCAGCCACTCACAGTGAGCAACAGACCAGGATGCCAGAGACGCAACAAAAACCATAATTCGTCCCCAAGAGGATGGTGAAGCTTTTAGTCAAGAAATGAATCAACTCTTCAAAAGCTTCGGTTTAAATACTATAGAAGTAGAAAGGGCAGTTAGAACAATAGTGCCAAAAGTGTGGTGTCAAATAAGGGGAAATTGGGACCCCCTTATGAATCAAGAGCCAATTCCATTTGGTCATGCAAATTATGCTGCTCAGGTAGACCCACTACTGGCAAGGGTGGTTGCGCACTACAGAGGACAGGCAAATTACTCAAGAGTGTCGGAATGCAAACAGGGACCTGCAGAGCCGGTGCCACTTTTTGTTGAAAAAATGAAAAAGGTGTTCCGCATAAACAGTGGAATACCTGTAAATAATGCTGATGACAGCCCATACAGTATGCAGTTAAAGAACGCACTCATGATTGGATTCAGACCAGAAATCAGTCAGTTCATAAAGAAACATCTGATTGCTTGGAAAAATGAAGGATTGCAGAGAACCATTGATTATGCAAATCATGCAGACGAAACAATTGAAGCAAAAAAGAAAAAAGATATAAATGCATTTTTGTGTTATGATACTAACACTGGTGAACTTTTCTTCCGAGATAACTAAGGAAGGGGGAGAGGATGTGGAGGTGGCGAACAGAAGAATGGACAGCGATGTGTGTTTCAATTGTGGAAGATTTAGACACTACGTGAGAGACTGCAGAGCTCCAAAGAGGAGAGGGAGGAGGGGAGGATGGAGAGCGGGAGGAAGCGAAGGAGCGGAGCCCTGGCAGGACAGGAGAGAAACCGCATGATCGCACAGAATGACTAACTCCAGAAGCAGGTTATGCAGACACACACACACACACATATAGAGATAGATGACATTACAGATACGAGTACAGCAACACATGATGAGGCAGAGGTCGACAGGATTCCAAAATTATGCAAAAAAATTTTGCGCATCATGTCTAGTGTGTGGACCAAGACCAGGTAAAATGCTCACTATCCATTTCATGCGATATGTATGGATTTCATAGAATTAAATAAATGTGAAAATAAAAAGTACTGTCTAGTGATCATAGATTTATACTCAAAATGGATTGAAGTTATTCCAACCACACAAAATGATGCAATAACAGTAGCTAAAGCCTTAGCAACACATATTGCACCAAGATTTGTATTTCCAGAAATCATGTATAGTGATAATGAACCACATTTGAGAAATGATGTAATTGCTAAATTGAGTGAACTGTTTTCCATTAAAATGAAATTTCATTGTTCTTATCACCCACAATCAGCAGGACTAGTGGAAAGAGCGAACCGCACAATCAAGGCTAAACTTAGGAAAGCCATGGACGAAACAGGAAAAGGATGGGTAACCTGTTTGCCAGCAGTAATGCTGAGTCTTCATATACAACCTAATAATACAGGACTGTCACCTTTTGAAATTTTGTATGACAGACCTTACAGAGTACCTTTGATTAACTTCAAGGGAGATGACTCAGAATTGACAGAAACAATTGTAGATTATATGAGCAAAATGTTGAAAAACAAATAAACTATGTGTACAGTTCTCTCACCCACAGAGCCTGTCCCTGACCAAGAGATACCTGTGGAGCCAGGAGATCGGACATTTACCAAAACACTCAAACGGAAAAATTGGAGTTCTCCGAGGTGGGAAGGTCCATTTCAAGTACTACTCGCAACACCCACAGCAGTACGTATAGCTGAGAGAACAACGTGGATACATCTGACACATTGCAAATGAGCACTGATACCTACAGATAAGTAATAAATGAAACAGGATAAGAATTTTAGTAATACTTTTAATAGTCACATTGATACTAATCATCCGATTCTCCGAGCAGAATGACTATGGAGAAATGACTGATGTAACTCAAACCCAAAATAATAACTCATATCCGCTTTTCAGAGCAAAACGAGGTACTTTAATTCCTAAAGTAACTATTTATTGCAAACACTGGGAGTCTTCCTGTGTGGCTAAAATTGAGTGTCTCCAGCTCAGCGAGTATAGGAGTTAATCTACGCGCAAATGAGAGGAGAAGCACCTGCTGAAAATGACACACTGTTTAGTCTTTGTTCCACAGCACAATGAAGAACCTATAGAAAATCTGAATTGAAATTATAGTGTTCTGATGTAATGTATGCTTAAGAGAAAAGGACTGATGGCAAATTGTATATACATTTAAAGGTTTTTTGTTTATTTCTCATTTTAGGGACAACACCCGTAGGCAGGGAAAGATTATTTTTTTCCTTATTAGATTCATAAATGTACGTATACATTTGCTGTTATCTGAATTAATATTTTTTGCATTTATATTTTACATCTTCATGAGGGATTAAGTATAATAAAGTGATTGTAACAAGTGTTAACACAAGTTAGTGGCCGCCGGGGCAGCGGAGCCGTGTGGAGAATTTTCCTGTCTAGAAAGTCATAGTATGAAACAATAAGAATGTTAAAGAACTGCCAGACAGGTTTTTCGCTCCCACACCATCGATGATTACTTGTAACAACCACTGAACACTGATTATTTTTCATTCTTGTAATTATATTTTGTACTTTTCTAAAAATAGTACAAATGGGGGAAATGTTATAAAAATTGGGACTGCACTGCTATTTAGATGCTTATGTTTGTGTGTTCCCATATATTACATGTCTTAAGTGCACTGATGCTTTAACTTTTACGATGTTTATGTGATTTCCCATTAGTTGCATGCCTTGCGGAACAAAGGTCAGATACAGAGAAGAGAGGTGACATTTAAAGAGGGGCATGTTGAAGACTAACAGTTTGCAAGCTATATATACAAATTGTCTGTTAACAACTGCAATGGTTGAGACTGCCCATTTTCAGAAAAAAATGTATAAGAACCAACCGTTAGAGCTCCTCAGGGAGCCCTTTTCTCTGTATTTTTTGGGTGTGTTGCACTGCGAAGCGCTCCTCTTGTACAAGAACAATAAATTCAACTTAAACTTTGATGCTTTGAATCCGGCCCGCCTTATTCAAGGGTTTTCTTTTTAAAAAATCCCGTAACAGTGACTTTGATGTTGTGACTCAGGAAAGCACGCTACCACCCGTCTACGAGTAACGTTCATTCATTCACTCACCTTATCGTGTATATGAACTTCGCCTCACTTCCATCGCAGGATAATCAGACGAAACCAGGACGATCGCATCTAAAGTTTCCATCGACACACGCCAGCAGATCCAGCAACAGAAGCTTAAAACTTCTCCTCGGCCTCCGTCCACGAGGCGCCTCTTCCCGTGATCCAAAAGCTTCCAGAAGCGAGCCAGTCCAGCGAGCCTCGCTCAGTCTGTTTCACTCGTCAACATACAATCAAACTTTAATCCACCTGTTGAATTAATCACGCCTCCCAGCTCAACTCCGTCTTCAGAACGAGAGACGAGACATCCGACGACACTCCATCGTTCCAGTTCTCCAACTCACCGCCTCCGTCGACAACTCAGGCCCGTCACCATCTTCCCAAATACACCGGCTCCACAACACAACGTCAGCCGGTCGCAGCGGCACTACGCTTCCGTGTGGTTCTCCGACGACCAGCCTTCGCCATGTCTAACAGACAAGTATTTTTACAAATCACTTGTTACAGAAACGCTCAGTGTATCATGGTTCCGTCAACAATTCAAGTTCCGGGTGACGTCGCCGCGCATTCGCTGTCAAAGGTCACCACCTCTCACCCCTCATGTGTGCAGGTGCGAACGCTCATGCGTGACGTCATTACGTAGTCTTCCGCTGTCAAGTCATTTAAGTTTCAGGTTTATTTCGTCATGTGCAGGTAACACAGGGTCAACAATACAATCAAATGTCTTTGGCGTTCCCCATCGTTTAAGGGTCAAATCACTTTCTACCAAGAGGCTGGCTACAAGCCACTCACCACGCACCATATCTGAACAAGCCCTCACGCATGTACTCACGCACACGTAGGAGTGACGTCACCATGCATCCCTCCGCTGTTTAAGGGCTATTCACTTTCCATGAAGAGGCCGACAAGACGCCCACGTACATGCGCACGCACTTATGCACGCGCACACACGCACGTAATTAGAGGGAGTGCTTTGCTCTGTAAAGTGAAGTCATCGTTGATGCAATTTACCCAGTTACTTAGTACCAGTTGTATGTATGTAGTAGTAGTAGTATGTATGTACATATATACATACATACATACATACATACATACATACATACACACACACACACACACACACACACACACACACACACATACATACATACATACATACATACATACATACATACATACATACATACATACATACATACACACACACACACATATATATATATATATATATATATATATATATATATATATATATATATATATATATGCATGTGTATGGAAGAGTATATATATATATATATATAGTTATAGTTGATTTATTGTAAAAACAAAAAAATAAAACGTGAAATGTGTTGTTTTAATGGTATAACGAATGCCACTACTCAGGACAGCTTGTTTTCAAAGCCGGCGTATGTGAATACGTGAATACAGGAGGCTGAGGCAGACTCAACCTCTGCCTCTGTCCTGTGTGAAATGTACGCGCACAGTTTAGAAGGCTTGCGCATGCGTAGTCTGTTCTCATGCTGTCTTCAGGGGGCATCATTGAGGCACAACGCTTCTCTGCCGCCACTGCTCTGCTTCCCGTGCATAAGTTCGTGCAGAAGGACAGGCGCAATGAAGTAAGTGCCCCCTCACTTGTTTGCCAATGGTGTCGAATGGTGTGCCGACACCAAAACTTTAGTTTCCTCTCTCCTTCTTTTCAGACAGTGCAGCTCTCTCTCTGGTTATAATGTCTTCCAATGCTGTGCTCTCATGTGAGTGATGTCATACAGTAGTTATTTTAGGCTTTCAGACTTATTTTCACTTAGAGGTTTCATGGTATGTGTTTATAATGTTGGTCTTATAGATGTGTCGGAGCTGTAAGCACTGTGTCGAGATACAGGTGATTTCTTGTTGTGCTCCTGTCTTTGGGTGCTCTTATGCTGTAAATCCTGTAGAAATGCAGGTGAATGTATGTCTCTGAAAATTAATTGGCACTATAATATGCTGATGTCAATAACCAGGCTACATTTTTGACAGCGGCATTTGACTGACTTTGCAGAGGTTTTAATACTGACTTCTACATAATTTATATTTTTGTATGCAATCTAAGCTCTGACTGATCCTGCCTACCCAACCATGGACCCCACTGCACGTTACTGCTTAGTACCATGCCCGTGTCAAAGAAACCTACCCAAACAAACACAAACGGACACGTACGCACGCACAATAAAGGCAGTGCTTTGCTCCGTTATGATCGTGTGTAGTCACTGTTGACTCAACCTACCCAGTTACTTTAAAAATAAATAAATAAATACATGAATCATTATTATTATTATTGTTATTCATTTCCAAAAAATCATTATCAAACCGTTACCTTGGATTGCAGACTTCTCTCCAGATTTCATTTCAGTACCGCCCCTGCACTAAGAAACCTACCCAAACAGTAGTTGGAAGCGCACTTCTTTCTTCATACTAAATTAACTGCCTCATAGTAGCTCATAAGACTGACCAGGATCACACAGTCAACATAGGTTCATAAACAAGCCTATTTCCCCTGACATGGCAGCACATACACAACCTTTAATATATTTAGGCTCAAGCATCAGTCAACCTGAACAGCTAACCCGTCTCTCAGCACTGTAACATGCTAAACCGCTAACTCGTTCAGAAGAACTGAACCAAACGTGCTGGTCACTTCACTTCCGAGTAAGCAACCATTCTAAATTCAAAGCCATGACAAACACAGTAATTGCAACCAAGGCAATAAACATAGACGCCAGGCACCAGGATGCAACCTCAGCAGCTGACTGCAGCGGGGGTGTCCAGCACCAGGATGCCAGTGCCACCTGCCGCCCACTTGCAGCAACAACAGCAGCAGACTGCAGCGGGGGTGTCCAGCACCGGGATGCTGGTGCCACCTGCTGCCCAACTACAGCAACCACAGCAGGTCACCGCGGCAGGGGCATCTTCCACCGAGATGCCAGCGCCACCTGCTGCCTACCTGCAGCAACCACACCAGCCGACCATGGCGGGGGGCGCATGCCACCAGGATGCTTGCGCCACCTGCAGCAACCACAGCAGCTGACTGCAGCGCAAGCGTCTGGCACCGGGATGCCAGCACCACCTGCTGCCCACCTACAGCAATGACAGCAGCAGACCACAGTGGCTTCAAGCTTCCCCGCACAGCAGCATCAGACCCAAGAACTTCACGGGATCATACTTCATTCGCAATCATTCATTTTGTCAGTAAATAATTTCAGCATATCTTGTTGATGGTGTGGTCCAAGCTAGTGAATTGGAGCTTAAAGTGGAGTTTCAGGAGCCAGGCCACACCTCAACCGTGCCATTTCCAACAGTCCTATAAATACCCTCCTAACCCCATGGTTCCCATCACGCTCGTATTCCACACGCCCTTCCCACCCACCCCATTTCTTTCATCTTTTCACCTCTCTTTCTTAGGGCCTGTCAGGGGTTCCGTCATGCCCGGATACTACAGCAGATTCCCTACCGAAGCTTTCCCACGCCGCAGCATCAGACCCAAGAACTTCACAAAATCATACTTCAGTCGCAATCATTAATTTTGTCAATAAATAATTTTAACGTATCTTGTTAATGGTGTGCTCCGAGCTAGTGAAAGTTGTGACTTTGAAGTCTTATTGTGTCACTGTGAAGTTGGGACCTTCAAGTCGTGACTTTGATGTTGAACACTGAATCAAGATAAAATTAAAATCAAGAAAGACCACAACAAATGTGAAAAAAGTAAAACTTAAACAAACAAAAACAAAACCACAAAACAAAACAATAGAATTCAGCTTTTCAGTTAGAGTTAAGCAATTACAACAAAATTCAACATTTTCTTTCATTTGTGAGCAGGCTGAGTTGTAGTGATGTTAATAACTGAAGTGGTTGATTCAGTGGTGGTCACTTAGGTGGTTTAAAAGAGTGTTGAGAGAAACAATCAAAATGCTTATAACAATGGGGACAACAGAACCAAGGAACCAAGAGGGACACTTATAAAACTAAATAACCAATGTCTCTATCTTTTCCTAAAAAGTCAAACAAACCAATGGTTACCAGATTGTCTCGGCTGTATGATTTCAATTGTTGATCGTATATCATTCAGTTTTGATGACAGCATAATTTTCTCTGTGAGAGGCCGATAGAAAATCTAATCTGGCAGGGTGTGGTAAAGCCATCATTTTTACTGTATGTTGTCTTCATGTTGTCTTTTGTGATGAAAATTGCAAATCTTAAACTTTTTGGAAAGAGTTTCGTATGTGATCTGGGGTGACCATAACTCCATAAGATGGAATAAGGATACCAAAGATCCATAGTGTGTGTGTGCGCACGATTGGTGTGCACCGGTGTATGCGTGTATGCATGCGTGTGTGAGTCTCAAGTGACAACCTCTTTCGCTGTAAAGTGAAGCTCAGTGGTTGGACAGCTATTTGAATCTTGTGGCTCATACCGTCTTTCATGGTATCTGGAGGTTGTGGATTTTTCTTACGAGTAAACTGGTTGTTGCTCTGCTCCTCTGATGCGGTTGTCCAGCTTCATAATCAAGTTGTTGCTCTGCTCCTCTGATGTGGTTGACCAGCATCTTCACCTGGGCCTCTAGGCCTGTGATGTCCTTCTGCTCCTCTGATGACCCTGGTTGCCAGACATCTTCTTCTGGGCCTTTGAGCCTGCGTTGTCCTTTAGAGGAGGAGATCTTTCCCAGGGATGTGACCAACATCCTATACAGCCATACATCCTATGGCTCTGTTGGTGATGAGGGGGAAGACTCACAGGATGAAGAATGAAGACCCACAGGATGAAGAAGGAAGACCCAAAGTGTGATGAGGGGTCTTGTTGATCTCTGGTGGAGGAGATGTTTTCTTCCATGGATGTGTGGATCCAGATGGAGTGGTCTTAACAGACAACTGCCATGCTGGTGGTCAGCAGGAGATCAAATTAAAACAAATCAAATTTTAATCAAATATTATTTGTATAGCCCAAAGTCACAAAACACATTTTGCCTCAGAGGGCTGTACAATCTGTACAGGGAGTGACACCCTCCCACAGGAAGAGCCACAGAGGAGGGATCCCTCTGCCAGGACGGACAAACGTGCAATGGATGTCACATGTACAGAACAATCAACACAAACATATTGTACAATTACAATGAATTACAATAAATGGTGGAATGATTACAGTAGCACTGGGACCTGTGATAGTGTAATGGAACATTTATATTACATTATTGTGTGATCTTTTATAACCATATATAGCCATGTTTGATCTCAGTGATATGTCAAATGTTTTTTTAAGTACAAAACGTTGTGCCTTATACTCTTGTTTGGTTTTACTCAGTACCTTGCACTGTGTGGCAGTCTAGTCCTATGGCAGCATAACTAAGGGAAGGCCTGAGCCAGCCCTAACTATAAGCACTATCAAAAAGGAAAGTCTTAAGTCTACTCTTGAAGGTGGTGACCGTGTCTGCCTCACGAACCCAGAAAGGTAGTTTGTTCCACAGAAGAGGAG
Organism: Nibea coibor; assembly: GCA_023373845.1. NCBI lineage: Eukaryota > Metazoa > Chordata > Actinopteri > Sciaenidae > Nibea > Nibea coibor. The sequence goes on along the minus strand of CM041718.1, from coordinate 60,475 downwards.
CTTGATAGCTGAAACTTCTGGCTCCCAGTCTACTTTTGGAAACTATAGGAACCACAAGGAACCCAGCATTCTGAGAGCGCAGTGGTCTAGAGGGGTAGTAAGGTACTATGAGTTCTTTTAGATATGATGGTGCCTGGCCATGAAGAGATTTGTATGTAAGGAGAGGAATTTTAGATTCTATTCTAGATTTAACAGGTAGCCAGTGCAAGGAAGATCTAACAGGACGAGTACAGAGATGAGTCCTTTGTCTGATGCCATTAGGAGATCGTTTGTGACTTTGACTAGTGCGGTCTCTGTGCTATGATGCACTCTAAATCCTGACTGAAAATCCTCAAATAAACTGTTCAAATTCACACAGCTGATTAGCCACAGCTTTCTCAAGTAACTTAGAAAGAAAGGGAACGTTTGATATCGGTCTATAATTGGCTAAAACCTCTGGATCTAGAGTGGGCTTTTTAAGAAGAGGTTTAATTACAGCTACTTGAAAGGACTGTGGTACATATCCTGATAATAAAGACAGATTAATCATATCCAATAAAGAAGGGCTAACTGGAGGTAAAATATCCTTTAGCGGCCTGGTTGGAATGGGGTCCAGGAGACAGATTGACAACTTAGATATTATTGAAGTTATTTGATGAAGGTCAATGGGAGAAAAACTCTAAATATGTATCAGGTTTTGCAGCTGATTCCAAACTTGCTGTGTCAGAATGCAGATTAGAAGGCATGATGTATTTTGTCTCTAATAGTGCTAATTTTATCATTAAAGAAGCTCATGAAGTCATTACTAGTTAGACCTAGAGGAGTAGATAGGTCAATAGAGCTGTGGTTCTGTTAGCCTGGCTACAGTGCTGAAGAGAAACCTGGGGTTGTTCTTGTTTTCCTCTATTAAAGAAGAGTAATAGGCTGTTCTGGCATTACGGAGAGCCTTCCTGTAAGTTTTAAGATTATCTTGCCAGACTAAGCGAGATCCTTCTAGTTTAGTGGCACGCCATTTGCGTTCAGAATTACGTGCCACTTGCTTTAATTTATGAGTCTGCTGGCTATACCATGGTGCTAACCTCCTCTGTTTAATTATCTTCTTTTTCAGAGGTGCAATAGAGCCAAGTGCTGTCTGTAATGAGCCTGTAGTACTATCAACAAGATGATCTATTTGTGAGGGGCTAAAGGAAGCAGACAAGTCCTCTGCTACATTGAGACATTGAATGGCATTGAATTCAATACTGAAGGAATCACTTCCTTGAATTTGGCAACAGCACTGTCAGATAAACATCTGCTGTAGGAGTTTCTACAAAAAGGCTTATAGTCGAATAATATGAACTCGAAGGTGATTAAAAAATGGTCAGGCAGAAGAGGATAGACTCTAGATTCTGTGGATAGACTATTAGATGATCAAGTTTAATGCCATATGAGAGAACGAGATCAAGAGTGTGGTTCAGACAATGAGTCGGTTTATTTACACTCTGACAGAAGCCAATTAAATCTAATAAAGAGGTAAATGCAGTACTAAGACTATCATTGTGGTTGTCCACGTGAATATTGAAATCACCTGCAATAATTACTGTTGAAAATCACAAGACTCCACCCTGCCAAGAAGACCACACCTTCTGCCGCCACTACCTAAGGTTTTATAAGTCCGCCCCCAAACCTCATGCCCTCTCTCCCTTTTTCCTTCCACTACAAATCAAATCAAATCAAATTTTATTTGTATAGCCCAAAAGTCACAAAACACATTTTGCCTCAGAGGGCTTTACAATCTGTACAGGGAGTGACACCCTCTGTCCTTAGACCCTCGGTTCCAGTGAGGAAAAACTTGCCCACAAAAAAACCTTTTAACAGGGAAAAAATGTGGAAGAAACCTCAGGAAGAGCCACAGAGGAGGGCTCGTACAATTACAATGAATTACAATAAATGGTAAAGTGATTGCAGTAGCAGTGGAATCTGTGATAGAGATAGAGAGACACAGATGCACAGCAGCAATAAGTCATTAACCAACTAAGCTGTAGTGGAGATGGTAGCAATTATGACTATATATGGCATATAATGCTGTATATGGTGGACGTCAGCAGCAGACCACGGCGGCAGCCACGATCCATGAGAACCTGCTGGACGAGAAAGCACAGAAACTCCGGGGAAGAGGTGTAGTTAGTAACATCCAGAGAAAAGGTGTAAGAGAGATAATGATTGACAGAACAATAAGACCTTAGGCCCCGTTTATGCAGACTCTAAGGGATATCGAACTGCCTTAAATTGATAGAGAGAGAGAGGGAGGGAGGGAGTGTAAGAGCGATAATGATTGACAGAACAATAAAACCTCAGGCCCCGTTTATGCGGACTCTAAGGGATATCGAACTGCCTTACATTGATAGGTATGATGAGAGGGAGAGGGAGAGAGAGAGAGAAAGAGAGATAATGATTGACAGAACAATAAAACCTCGGGCCCCGTTTATGCGGACTCTAAGGGTTATCGAACTGCTTTACATTGACAGGCATGATGAGAGAGAGAGAGGGAGAGAGAGAGAGAGAGGGTTTACAGTAAAGGGACGTCAAGTGGACGGGGGTGCTAACCTCCTCTGTTTAACATTCTTCTTTTTCAGAGGTGCAATAGAGTCAAGTGCTGTCTGTAATGAGCCTGTAGTACTCTCAACAAGATAATCTATTTGCTCTGCTACATTGAGACATGGCATTGAGTTCAATACTGAAGGAATCACTTCCTTTGGCAACAGCACTGTCAGATAAACATCTGCTGTAAGAGTTTCTACAAAAAGGCTTATAGTCCAGTAATATGAACTTGAAGGTTATTAAAGAATGGTCAGATAGAAGAGGATTCTGTGGATAGACTATTAGATGATCAAGTTCAATGCCATATGAGAGAACGAGATCGAGTGTGGTTCAGACGATGAGTCGGTTTATTTACACTCTGACAGAAGCCAATTGAATCTAATAAAGAGATAAATGCAGTACTAAGGCTATCATTGTGGTTGTCCACATGAATATTAAAGTCACCTACAATGATTACTTTATCTGTTTTAAGGATCAGGCCTGATGCAAATTCCGCAAATTCAGATAAAAATTCAGAGTAAGGGCCAGGAGCGCGATATACTATAACGAATAGGATTGGCTGTAATGTTTTCCATGTTGGGTGAGTGAGGCTAAGAACAAGACTTTCAAATGAATTATAATTTAGTTTAGGTTTAGGATTTATTAATAGACTTGAGTCAAATATGGCTCCAACTCCGCCACCTCGACCATTACTTCGAGGAATGTGAGTATTACAATGACTGGGATGAGTGGATTCATTTAAGCTAACATATTCACCCTCCTGCAGCCAGGTTTCAGTGAGGCAAAATAAATCAATATCATAATCAGATATTAATTCATTGACTAAAAGAGCTTTAGAGGACAGGAACCTAATATTCAAGAGTCCACATTTAATGCTCTTGTTTTGTACTGGTGGAGATGTTGATTTAATTTTTATTAAGTACAATGAGTGTAAGTTTTTATGATGAACTCCTCTTCTGTTTCTTTTATCTTTAAACAATGTAGGTGGACGGGTGACAGACACAGTCTCTATACTAAAGTACTGGGTGGGCAGCTGCTCTAATGGAGGCACAGAGAAGCGTGTAAGACTGCAGCTCTGCTTCCTGGTCTCAACTCTGGGTTGTCACGGTCTAGGTCGTCTAATGAATTGGTCCATATTTCTAGATATGAGAGCTGCTCCATCCACCAACAAGTGGGATGGATGCCGTCTCTCCTAATCAGACCAGGTTTTCCCCAGAAAGGTGTCCAATTGTCTATGAAGCCCACATCGTTTGCTGGACACCACCTCGACAGCCAGCGGTGAAATGACGACATGCGGCTAAACATGTCATCACTGGTCACATTGGGTAGGGGCCCAGAGAAAACTACGGAGTCCAACATCGTTTTGGCGTATTCACACACCGATGAAACATTAATTTTAGTGACCTCCGATTAACCGGGAGTCATTACCGCCGACATGGATAACAATCTTACTGTATCTATGTTTAGCATTAGCCAGCAGTTTCAAGTTAGACTCGATGTCGCCCGCTCTGGCCCCTGGGATGCATTTGACTATGGCCCCCGGTGTCGCTAACTTCACGTTCGGCAAAATGGAGCTGCCAATGACCAGAGTTGGTTTCTCAGCGGGTGTGTCGCTGAGTGGGGAAAATCTGTTTGAAACATGAAGCGGTTGGTGGTGTACCGTGGGCTTCAACTTGGGGCTACGCCTCCCTCGCACAGTCACCCAGCCTCCTGGCTGCTCGGGAACTACCGGGGGACTGCTAGCTGAAGCTACCTTCGGTGGTACCGCACCGGCTACAGGGGACTGGCTAACTGTAGCAGCTACTGACTGTTCTGTGGTGCGGTACCGTGCCTCTAACTCGCTGAGCCTCGTCTCCAAATCTACAAATAGACTACATTTATTACAGGTACCATTATCGCTAAAGGAGGACGAGGAGTAGCTGAACATTTGGCACACAGGGCAGGAGAGAGCAGGAGAGGAGAGAGGAGAGCAGAGAGGAGGAGAGAGGAGAGAAGCCATTGCTATAGCTAGGCTAGAGAGTGCGGCTAAGAGAGAGACAAGTAAAACTTGCGGATTGCGGTTACTAGAGTTTAAGAAACCTGTTCGTGTAGACAGAACAAGTTTAAAGGTAGTGTGGAGTTATGTAGATAGTCACTGATGTGAAAAATGTACGAAAAGTTGTTTAAGTGAGCAGAGCAGAGAGCACCGTGGCACTAACACCGGTAACCGGAAGTGACAGAATACGCTTAGTGTACACTACAGAATAAAGGGACACACCGGCTGCACCTTTCGTCTCTCCTATTGTGGCTGCATTAAGTTATATGAAACTATCCACCTCCTTATGTTCGTCTTCTTTTGTTTATTGAAAATAAATTACACTGAACGGCTCACTGGATCCTGGGTGTTTGAATGTGCACACCACATTGGATGTTCCTGAACCAACAGCAGAGCATTTATAGATAGTTTTTTCAATTACTTTATCTGTTTTAAAGATCAAGCCTGATGCAAATTCTGCAAATTCAGATAATTCAGATAGAGTAAGGGCCAGGAGCACGATATACTATAACAAATAGGATTGGCTGTAATGTTTTCCATGTTGGGTGAGTGAGGCTAAGAACAAGACTTTCAATGAATTATAATTTAGTTTAGGTTTAGGATTTATTAATAGACTTCAGTCAAATATGGCTCCAACTCCACCACTTCGACCTTTACTTCGAGGAATATGAGCATTACAATGACTGGGAGGAGTAGATTTGCTAACATATTCATCCTCCTGCAGCCAGGTTTCAGTGAGACAAAATAAATCAATATCATAATCAGATCAGAATTCATTGACTAAAAGAACTTTAGAGGACAAGGACCTGATATTCAAGAGTCCACATTTAATGCTCTTATTTTGCACTGGTGGAGATGTTGATTTCATTTTTATTAAGTTTTTATGATGAACCCCTCTTCTGTCCTCTCCATCTTTAGACAATGTAGGTGGATGGGGGACAGACACAGCCTCTATACTAAAGGACTGGGTGGGCAGCTGCTCTAATGGAGGCTTTGGTCGACTAATACATTTGGCCATATTTCTAGATATGAGAGCTGCTCCATCCACCAACAAGTGGGATGGATGCCGTCTCTCCTAATCAGACCAGGTTTTCCCCAGAAAGGTGTCCAATTGTTTATGTAGGCCACATCGTTTGCTGGACACCACCTCGACAGCCAGCGGTGAAATGACGACATGTGGCTAAACATGTCATCTCTGGTCACATTGGGTAGGGGCCCAGAGAAAACTACTACTAGTACGGAGTTTGACTGGGTGGTTGCAAATTGTAATTTAGACATTTTCTCACCAATTGAAGAATTCCCAGTGCTTTTGTTTCAGGAAGGTCTCTTGATTTAATTGTTTGTATAGTGGCCCTTAGTCACTATCTGCGCATGCTGGTGGTTTAAAGGGCTTGTACACGTGCCAATGTAGGTGCATGCAGGTCCAAATGCATGACACAACCAAACACAAACATATCCACACTACTGAGTTGTTTTAGGTTTATTTAGGCTACACACAGCCACTGCAACAGGACTCACTTTCACGATAACATCACGTAATTTCCTGACCTGTGAAGTTACACCATGGCACGGTCAAAAACCGTATGGCTTCCCCAGCGTGCTCCCCTTCCCAACCCACCTCCCCATATAGACTGAAACCACGTGGCTAAAAAGATACTGCCGCCTGCTGGCAAAAAATGTATACAACATAGAAAAATGACCAATTTGGCATTGTTAATGGTGTGCAAGCATAACAATTCAAACAAACAAAAGGAGCCAAATGTTCTTCTTTAGCGATACATGTAGACATCATATCCTATGGCTGCCATATCTGTATCAACAGTAGTACGAGCCCTGGGTCGCCCCGCCTTCTTCTTCTTCCTCTTCCTCATCATCTGATCTATCAAAGCAGTAGCGTCTCCGGCCAGGAGGGCTGGAGCTCTTGAGACTGCCGTCATCTGAGAGGTTCCTGGCGGAACCTTTACTTTTGGACAACCAGGACTTCACCCCATCCACACGATCCTTCTCTTCAGAGTCTGTGTCTGAATCCCCCTGACTGTTGATAAGGTCTTCATTGTCATCATTATTCTCCATCTCATCTTCGATGGCCGCCTGGAGGTCTCCAATCCTTTTGAAGGCCAGCTTGAGGTCCGCCTGCAGGATCTGATTAGCAGCCTCTAAGCTCTCAATGTCCATTTCCAGCTCGTGTTTTTTGCGGCTAGCCCCGGCTTCTTTTCTAGCCAGTTCACTCATCTCCTCTCTGATGTCGCGGATCTGTCTCTGCAGACGCTTGCTCTGCTTCTTCTCTCGATTCTCACTGCTGCTGTGCAGGTCTCGTTCCTCTGTCTGCTTCTCCAAGTTTTCTTTAAAACGAGCTACAACGCTCTCCAGGCGTTTGACCTGGGTCTTTTCAAACTCCAGCTCGGTCTCGAGTTCACGGATCTTGGCCTCCTGCCGACTGACAAAGGATTTCTCCACCATGGACTGCTCCTGGAACTCCAGCTGGCTTTGGAGGGCTTGCATTTTCTCCTGAATCCCCTTGAGGGCCTCCTCCAGCTGGGCTTGGACACTGATCACTGATCTGAGCCAGGTTCTGGGCTGACTGGGCCACAGCCTTGTGTTTCTTCATCAGCTCGTTGAGGTCGTCCTCCATCCTGTACTGCAGGTCGTTCTTCTCCCTCTGCAGACGACTCAGCTGCTCCTCCAGCGCCTGATTCGTTTTGGAGATGTCCTCCATCTCAACGTGCAGATCTTCAATCTCCACCTCCCTGGACTTCTGAGCTTTAACTACAGCTGCTCAGGTGAACTCGGACTCCTCCAGCTGGAGGGAGCTGTGCGATCTCCCTCTTGCACGGTGAATTGTTCTTCATGTGGTCCAACATGATTTGGGCGTTGGCGAGGAGAGCCTGGGTTCTCTTCAGATCTTTTCTCAAAGTCTCTATGTCACCACTTCTCACCTTGTCCTGTGCTGACAGAAGCTTTGACTCCAGCTCTCTCTTCTCTTTCAGCACCTTCTGCTTCTCATTGTACTCTTCTTCAAGCTGAACGTCCATTTGTTTTAGCTTCTTGCTGCAGGACTGCCTGATCTCCTCCACCTCATCGTCTTTGCTCTCGATCTCCTTGGAATGTGTCTGACGTAGACGCTCCATCTCCATCTCCAGCAGTTTGGCCTGCTCCAGCTTAACATCTGGATGGTGCCGGCCTGCTCATCCAGCTCTTCTTCCTGGTCCTTAACCTGGGAGTTGAGGTCCTGTAGCTCAGCATCCAGCTGGTCCAGCATCAGGTTGACTGCACACACCTTCAGGTCCTTGTCCTCCAGCTGCTGGCGGAGGCTGAAAGCCTCTCTGGTCAGCATATCTTTCTCTTGGGCTAGTTTTTCCTTCAGGCTCCTCTCCCCCTGCACCTCCTCCTGGGCTGCACTCAGCTCACTGTCAAACTTCCTCTGCTTCATGTCACCCTCAGGCCACGACAGGAAACAAAGAAAGTCTTTGTCCGTCTCTGCTACTTTGACCTGGTAAAACATCTTCTGTATGTCTCCCATAACTGCCACAGTCTCCTGCCTGAACCTGGTGAGCACTCCCAGAAGACTACTGGTAAGGTTGGGCCCCTGCAGCAGCTGACTATTAAATAATGTTCCTTTAGAAGATGCTGCACAGTCAAACACCACACGCAGAGTGTTCATCCTTGGATGGTAGACTCCGTGGTGTGAGATGTACCAAACCTTTCCTTCAGCACCATCCAACTGGTGCTGAGGAACTTTCTCTGCATAGCCACTGGAGATTACATCAGTGAAGAAGCTTGCATATTCCCGATGGAACCGCTCATCTCTCTGAAATCTCCTCTTGAGTCCTAATAACCTTTGCTTGGCCATAGACAAATTGTTTGGGAATGTGGGATGCTCTTTCCTGAAAGCCATTTTTAGACTGTAATGTCCATCCTGAAGCTTTGCAGAATGACTCACGATTTCCAAAAACCTCATGTCTTCTCTTGACATTTCCTCTTTATCATAAGTCTTCTCATTGAAGTCATGCATGTACTGACTGGTGAGCATTTCCTCCAAATTCCTCACAGAGATCCTGTTGTGGCAGAGGGAAACTGTCTCCAAGGCACCACTGCTTCCATTCAGCGGATCGTTAACTACCCATCCCAACACAGTTATAATAGCGTATGGGCCAATCCCACGGCTGTTGATTCCTCAGTTGTTACTATATTATTAGTGGAGCCTGGCATATTCCTTTGGCTCAAGACCTCTGGGAGACTATAAAAGTCATTGCCTTCTAATCCAGCCATTTCCAAACCAGTGATGGAATAAGATGGAACAACAGTTTCCTTGCCCATTGACAAAACACTGGTTCTTCTGCCTGTAATATTCAGCCTCTGCATTAGATCTTCGGAGCAGAATGTGGCCGAGCTACCAGGGTCCAGAAATGCATACGTTTGCAAAGAAGCTGGTTGTTTGCTGAGTGGGCCCTGTAACTGTTGTGAAGCTGGTTGTTTCTTTTGCTCTGGAGCAGGTGGTTGTCTGTTGATGTGCAGCACAGTGGGATGAGTTTGACCACAGACTTTGCATGTCAAGCGCCTCTCGCATTCCCGACTCATGTGACCATCACATAAGCATGCAAAGCAAACTCCCTTTTCCCTTGGAAGTTGAATTTTCTCCTTGTGTCTTTTATCATTAAACTGTTTACACTCCTCCAATGTGTGACTGTATGAACAGCAAAGGCATTCCAAGCTCTGCTGGTAGCTTCTCCCCCCTTTCTGATGAGATCATAGATGTTACAGTGGTGGCAACAATGTTTCCTTTCACCCCGTTTCCAGGATAAGACTTAAACCGGGTGAGAGTCTTTGTGCCAGCCGCACCAGATACAGGATCTTGGATGTCACCGAACAGAGGATCAGAAAGAATTTTAACATGACGCTCCACAAATACAACCAAGTCAGTAAAGTGAGCTCTCTGCTGTGTCTGTTCCATGATTCCATGAATACGCTTGGACTGCTTTAACATCTTCACTCTTTATGGACTGCCAGGCAAGAAGCTTTTTTCCAGAATTTTGACTTTTTTTTTCAAAATTTTGACACTACCCCCCCCTTAGAAATTTTGACGTATTTCCTGAGAATTTTGATGTTTTGTTTCAGAAGTCTCACGCAATTTTAACTTTATTTTCTCAACATTTTGAACTTTTTCCCTCAGGAATCTCACATTGTTCCCCCTGAATTGGCCTCTTTTTTCTAGAATTTTGAAAAAAAATTTTTTCAAAATTTTGACACCACCCCCCCTTAGAAATTTTGACATTTTTCCTGAGAATTTTGATTTTTTGTTTCAGAAGTCTCACGCAATTTTAACTTTATTTTCTCAACATTTTGAACTTTTTCCGTCAGAAATCTGACGTTTTTCCCCCAGAATTTTGCCTTTCTTTTTTTTCAAAATTTTGACACCACCCCCCCTTAGAAACTTTGTCGTTTTTCCTGAGAATTTTGATGTTTTGTTTCAGAAGTCTCACGCAATTTTAACTTTATTTTCTCAACATTTTGAACTTTTTCCCTCAGGAATCTCACGTTGTTCCCCCTGAATTGGCCTCTTTTTTCTAGAATTTTGACTTTTTTTTTTCAAAATTTTGACACCCCCCCCCCTTAGAAATTTTGACGTATTTCCTGAGAATTTTGATGTTTTGTTTCAGAAGTCTCACGTAATTTTAACTTTATTTTCTCAATATTTTAGACTTTTGCCCAAAAAAATCTCATGTTTTTCCCCCAGAATTTTGACTTTTTTTTTTTTCAAAATTTTGACACCACCCCCCCTTAGAAATTTTGATGTATTTCCTGAGAATTTTGATGTTTTGTTTCAGAAGTCTCACGCAATTTTAACTTTATTTTCTCAACATTTTGAACTCTTTCCCTCAGAACTCTGACGTTTCCCCCCCAGAATTTGCCTCTTTTTTCCAGAATTTTGACTTTTTTTTTTCCAAATTTTGACACCACCCCCCCTTAGAAATTTTGACGTATTTCCTGAGAATTTTGATGTTTTGTTTCAGAAGTCTCACGCAATTTTAACTTTATTTTCTCAACATTTTGAACTTTTTCCCTCAGAAATCTGATGTTTTTCCTCCAGAATTTTGAGGTTTTTTTTTCAAAACTTAGACACCACCCCCCCTTAAAAATTTTGACTTTTTTCCTGAGAATTTTGATTTTTTTGTTTCAGAAGGAAGTCTCACGTAATTTTAACGTTATTTTCTCAACATTTTGAACTCTTTCCATCAGAACTCTGACGTTTCCCCCCCCAGAATTTGCCTCTTTTTTCCAGAATTTTGACTTTTTTTTTTCAAAATTTTGACACCACCCCCCCTTAGAAATTTTGACCTATTTCCTGAGAATTTTGCTGTTTTGTTTCAGAAGTCTCACGCAATTTTAACTTTATTTTCTCAACGTTTTAGACTTTTTCCCAAAGAAATCTCATGCTTTTCCCCCAGAATTTTGACTTTTTTTTTTTCAAAAGTCTGACACCACCCCCCCTTAGAAATTTTGACGTTTTTCCTGAGAATTTTGATTTTTATGTCAGAAGTCTCACACAATTTTTACTTTATTTTCTCGACATTTTGAACTTTTTCCCTCAGAAATCTGATGTTTTTCCCCCAGAATTTTGACTTTTTTTTTTTCAAAATTTTGGCACCACCCCCCTTAGAAATTTTGACGTTTTTACTCAGAATTTTGAATTTTTTTCAGAAATCTCACGCAATTTTAACTTTAATTTCTCAACATTTTGAACTTTTTCTCTCAGAAATCTTCCGTTTTCCCCCCAGAATTTGCCTCTTTTTTCCAAATGAAGTGCTTATGACAACTTACCAACTTTCCAGGCTTGTGATGAAGGTGTTGGTACTGCACTTGAGGTCGATCTGGTGGTGGCAGGGATGTTGGCAGTGCAGGAGCCTCTGGAAACGGTGTCTCTGACAGCACTTTCAGGTGAGCCGTTACTTTTGGCATTACTGTTGCCCTGTAGTTGGCCCTTTTCTCCTTTGCAGTGAAGGTCGAGATGGACTTGGAGTTCAAGTTGGGCAGAGGAATGGTGAGACCGCCAAGGATAGGGTCGTCTCGGATTCAGTCTGGCTCATGAGCACATCTTGCAGAGCAGGACTATCCTCCTCCTCCAGATGCTGTCGATAGGATCCTCCTCTGACTCTGAAGACACGCCAAGTCCCTCGTCTGCCATCTCCTCAACTTCACCTTGCTCCTCAGCCGACTCCGACTCCTCCTCCTCACGTGACTGCTCTTCCTCAACTGCAAATATGTAATTGTATGGATCACAAAAGTGTCTGTGTAGTTACAACAACCACCTGTGGATTCATTCAATAATATCCAGGGTTTCTTAGCTTCATGCTTTTAACAGTTAACTTTATACCATCTTCATCATCATTCCTAGAAAATGCATGAAAAACTATGGATTAATAAGGATAACGTTGCTTCATGTGTTCTAATACTGTTTAAGTGTGTGATTAAGTACTGTACCTTTCTGCACATAGTAGTCCCTAGCAGTGAAGCTGGTGGATTGGCACATGGCATACTCCACAACAAGGAGCTCCTCCTCGTCAGGGTGCTCGTACTCATCAGGGATGGGCATTGGAGCAGCAAAGTTGGGCTCCAGGACAAGTTCCTTGCCAAAGAGAACCTCAGCCTGCTGATTGATGCTCTGGATCTGCTGCGCGTCCATGCACGATGTCAACTGTCAACCTGGCAACCAGCAATTAATTATAGTGTATGATGTGTTACATGGACTGTGTCTGCAATAAAGCTTTATATATATATATATATATATATATACACATATATATATATATATATATATATATAAATAAAACACTGTCTCCAGTTTCAGCCAATTATAGACCGAGATCAAACCTTCCATTTCTTTCTGAGTTACTTGAGAAAGCTGTAGCTAATCAGCTGTGTGAATTTCTTCATAAGAACAGTTTAGTCCAGGATTTTCAGTCAGGATTTAGAGTGCATCCTTAGAACAGAGACCGAACTAGTCAAAGTCACAAACGATCTCCTAATGGCATCAGACAAAGGACTCATCTCTATACTCGTCCTGTTAGATGTTAGTGCTGCATTTGACACCATAGACCATCAAATGCTCCTCAGGGAGCCTTTTTCTCTGTAACTCTTTTGGTGTGTTGCACTGCGAAACGCTGCTCTTGTACAAGAACAATAAATTCAACTTAAACTTTGATGCTTTGAATCCGGTCCTCCTTATTCAAGGATTTTCTTTAAAAAATTCCTGTGACATTTGGCATCCAACGTAGAGTTCGATATCTGTTCTCCTCTGGAAGTGACGGCACTGGAAAAAACTTGCCGGTACATTGACTAAAAAAAAAAAAAAAAAACGCCACAAGGTTCTTAAAACCCTGTTTTGGCGTAGACCAGGACCAGCTGAGAGAGAAGGCAGTGATGGGGTCAACCACACAGAAAAAGGCCAGAAACCTCAGTTCAGTTGGGAAGTTAGAGGGGAGACCCAAGGTGCCTCAGTCAGGGACTTGGAGGGTAATGTCTTTGGAACGAAAATTGAAAAAATTGATCCTTCAGGCCTGAGTAAACAAACAGACGTAGGAGAAGTCAGGGAGATGCCAAATGTATGGAAACATTAAATCCTGATAATGTTAAATATCTAAAAAGATGGCAGGAGAAGTATGATTTTGTAGGAAGATTAGATGTAAAAGAATGTGAGGAGTTAGTGAAAACTATTAGTGAAAAGGAGAAATGGAAAGGTAAGTCAAGAAAAGATGGACTGTTACAGGCCAAGTTGTGGGTGATAGAAGCCAGAGCCAGACAAGCTGGTATTCAGAGAAAGAAAATAGGAGGAGCAGAGAAAATTGAGAAAACAGAGGAAAATGTAAGTAAACAGAAAGATGCTCAACAGAGCAGTGAAAACCAAACTAACATATATCCTGTCTTGTTTTCTGCCCGAGACCGTCAGGGTGATGATGAGTACGTACCATATGAGCTCTGTCTGGATCCTCCGCCTTATCCCATGCCTCAGGCTCGTCCCCCTCCTCCTGCACCACCAACTGCTCCGCTGCCTCCCGTCCACTTACCACACAACCCCTTCCCAAAGTTTAACGCCATGCCATGAAAGGGATGGCCCCCCCGTTGGCAATCTCCTCTAAAGACACGAAGCGGTACAGTATACGGACACACTGCACATGCAAATAAGACACAAAGTTGTGAGGGAGGAATAAGTTTAGATGGTGATGAAAATAATGCAACTCTCATCGCACCCATGATTGAGTTACCAAAACCTATGGCAGGCATAACTGTCAATGGAGTAGTGCAGCCACTCACAGTGAGCGTATTTAGAGCAACAGACCAGGATGCCAGAGACGCAACAAAAACCATAATTCGTCCCCAAGAGGATGGTGAAGCTTTTAGTCAAGAAATGAATCAACTCTTCAAAAGCTTCGGTTTAAATACTATAGAAGTAGAAAGGGCAGTTAGAACAATAGTGCCAAAAGTGTGGTGTCAAATAAGGGGAAATTGGGACCCCCTTATGAATCAAGAGCCAATTCCATTTGGTCATGCAAATTATGCTGCTCAGGTAGACCCACTACTGGCAAGGGTGGTTGCGCACTACAGAGGACAGGCAAATTACTCAAGAGTGTCGGAATGCAAACAGGGACCTGCAGAGCCGGTGCCACTTTTTGTTGAAAAAATGAAAAAGGTGTTCCGCATAAACAGTGTGCGATGTAGCAAAAAAGGAACACATTTTCCTTTGCAGCTTAATAGCGGTTTGAGAGTTTGGTTGGCCACAGGGCATGTAACTATTGAACCGTTGACGAAACCACTAAAAATAAGTGATCTTAAAACAAAGAAAAGTATACTGGCTTCAGTGGCATCATCACAACTGTGTCCCGTTAACCTCTTAGGAAGGGATCTGATCACGAAACTAGGAATAGTTGTGGTACTGGACAAAAATGGACTTGGTATGAAAGCGTGCCGTACAACTCTAAAAACAGCAGACAGTGATGACGAGGACAAAGTAGAAACTTTTGTGCGCGAAGGATTAACATTGAATTACTGGTACAGTTTCAAACAATTCAAACAGAACCAAGTAGTGCAACTCAAGAATTAATGAGATTGGTAAAAACCTTCTACCTACATTCCTTCTACTGAGATGAAAAATGCTGAAACGGACACACTCGAACAGTTACATAGCACAATGTACTTTCGACACGAGCACGGATCAGACAATGAAAATCATGACAAAGTCTTTAAAAAGCCCAGTTGTGGGGCGGCCCCGTGGCGTAGCGGGTTAAGCGATCGCCCCATGTGTGGAGGCTACAGTCCTCACTGCAGCGGCTCCGGTTCGACTCCCGCATCGGACGCCCATTTACTGCGTGTCACTCCCCCTCTCTCTGCCCCCTGTTTCCTGTCCATCTTCAGCTGCACTATCATTAAAGGCATAAAATGGCCAAAAAAATAATCTTTAAAAAAAAAAAAAAAAAAGCCCAGTTGTAAAGTAACTCTTACTGACCTATACTGGGACAAAAAAGGAAATTGTGCTTGTGCGGTGAGCCTCCAGAAACCAGAAATTAAATTATTTAGGGGGGACTCACACCACATTCACAGTGGAAGGATTTTGGTGAGTTTATCTCAAAAATAAAAAGATCAAACTGTGAATGGAAAGAACTCGGGGGGGAAAAGTGCTATTCACACCTAAATTGAATGTGTATTCTGCCCATTTCAACTGGGTCACAAAGCAGTCAAGGCTGCACACCTTAGTGGGGAAACTAGCCTGGACTCAATCACCGATTAATATACTTTAACTGCTGAAGAAGAGTTAGAATTAACCAATATACCTCAAGAGTTATGGTCCAAGGGGTCAGCTGATGTAGGACTCATTAAGGGGGTAGTATTCTGTCCCTCAGTTTTTATGTTGTTTTATTCCCTTTCTGGAGGTTTATTTTCTAACAAATTTAAGCTTTCAGTCTGCAGCTAATTTGGGAAAAACTGGCTTTTAAGAGAATGTGGGATTTGAGTTTGTTGTCTAGCTTATACTGCCATCTAGTGGCATATGTTGGAAACAGGAAGGGATTACGCGGGAGATAAAACTGCAGCGGAGTACGAAGACATGTCGCTCCATGGTCGAGTCTGTCTACGTCCTTAACTTGTGCGCTTGTCAAAGGCATAATCTGTAAGTTAAACATAAATATGCTTAATTAGGAATGTTTACCAGCGCTTTCATCTTGTGTTTCATGTTTTGGAAGGCGGCACGCCTTTCGCTCAGTATAGCTGATGTTGTGTTACATTGCTAATGTTAAGACTTCAGGCTGGTTATTCTACACGCAGAAATAAGTGTGAATGTATGTTTTTACATGGAAACTGAACGTTTGTATTGTTATTCCTTTCTCACAGTTTTACAAAGTAAATGGATCAGTAAACTGAAGTGTGGTTCACGAGTGGTTACTGAAGCCATATGTTTAGCTCGCTGCATAGGCTAAAGCTCTTAGCCGAGGGCAGAAGAGGTAGAACCGGTAAAAAATAACTCCAAAAAGCTCTTACAGGCCGTATCAGAGACAGTATCGACTTAAACCAGAAGCTGAAGAGGGAATAACACCAATAACACAGGATTTACTAAGTGCAGGAGTTATTAGAGAGTGTGCAAATGCAGCATGCAATAGTCCTTTGTTTCCTGTAAAGAAAGCCGCCCCATCGACAGGATGGAGGATGGTACAGGATTTGCAAGCAGTAAACAAAGCAGTAATACCACATGCTCTCCTTGTACCAGACCCACACACTCTGTTAAATGAACTCAATTCAAAAGCTAAATATTTTACAGTGATAGATTTAGCTAATGCATTTTTTCTCTATACCACTTCATAAAGAAGATCAATTTTGGTTGGCTTTTCAGTATAGAGGTAAAAGGTATACATTTACAAGACTCCCACAAGGATATTGTGAAAGTCCGACCATCTTTTCAATGGCAATGTCATCTAACTTAATTTACTCCCCCGAGAGGAAGTCAGCTATTGTACGTTGATGATATTTTGCTAGCCTCTGAAAATGAACAGGATTGCAAAACTGACACTGTTGCTCTTTTAAAATACTTAGCAGAACAGGGTCACAAAGTAAGCAAAAATAAATTGCAATTATGGAAAGAAGTGGTGAAATATCTAGGTTTTAATATCTCTCTTGAAGGTAAACATCTAGATGAAAATAGAAAAACTGCGATATTACATGCGCTCAAACCACAGACTAAAAAAAAAAAAAAAAATGTCATTTTTGGGAATAACTAATTTCTGTAGAGAATGGATTGCAAATTATGCTGAAGTAATACATCCACTTCAAATGCTTATCTATGATCAACCCATGGCAGCTAACGATGTGATCACATGGACTTGAGAGGGAGAACATGCGTTTGTACAAGTAAACCAATTGCTAGTGGGTTCAGGAGTTTTAGCACTCGCGGATTATAAGAAGCCACTTATACAAATGTGTGATGCTAGAAGTGGATTTATGACCAGTGTGTTAACCCAGCCTTTTGGAGGAAAACTTAGACCCGTGGCATACTATTCATAATCCAATAGCCAGAGCAATGCCGCAGTGTCTGCAAGCTGTACAGGCCGCAGCCTTAGCAATACAGAGTTCAGCTGCAATTGTCTTGTTCCATCCATTGACACTGAAGGTGTCACATGCTGTAGATGCTCTATTGACGCAGTCAAAAATAGCCTTCATGTCTCCAGCTCGACATCTTAATTGTATAACTATCCTACTCCCTTATCCTCATCTAACTATTGAAAGGTGTACAATTTTAAAAAAGCTACGCTACTACCAAACGAAACAGAAGGTGCTAAACATGATTGTGTAGCTGAAACAACAGAAAAAGTGTTGCCAAGAGCGGATTTAACTGATGTGGCGTTACAAAATCCGGAGGTAGTGATGTTCGTAGATGGATCATGCAAAAAGAACCCAGATGGGACTAACAGTAGTGGATATGCAGTAGTAACTATAGATAAGGTGTTAAAATCTAGAGCACTTGCATCCCACCTCTCAGCTCAAGCAGCAGAATTGATTGCACTAACTGAGGCATGCAAATTAGGACAAGGAAAGAAAATAACTGTCTATACTGATACATATGCTTTTAATACCTTGCATGTTTTTGCACAACAGTGGAAAAATAGAGGTATGATTACATCCACAGGTAAACCAATTTTGCATACAAATCTGATTTTAGCCTTATTAAAAGCTGTACAATTACCACTTCAGATCGTTGTATGTAAGTGTGCAGCTCACACATCAGGAATAGACTTGGTTTCACAAGGAAATCGTAAAGCAGATGAGGAAGCAAAGATAGCTGCTGCGAGACAAGATTATGAAGACATATACACGGTTGAAGAGGTCACACATATTGACCATGACATCTTAAAAGACATGCAACAAAGCTCACCTGAATTAGAAAAACGATCTTGGACAAATAGGGGGGCAACGTGGTCTGATAAGGAGTTATGGAAATGACCAGAGGGCAAGTACATACTTCCAAAAGATGTATTTCGATTTGCAGCGGTATTGACGCATGGATTAACTCATGCATCAACAGGGGGGATGTATGAGCTAATAAATAAGATATATACAGCATACGGACTCCAGAATTGTGCAAAAAAAATTGTGCATCATGTCTAGCGTGTGGAAAACAGAATGCCCAAGACACATTAAGACCAAGACCAGCTAAAATGCTCACTATCCATTTCATGCGATATGTATGGATTTCATAGAATTAAATAAATCATAGATTTATACTCAAAATGGATTGAAGTTATTCCAACCACACAAAATGATGCAATAACAGTAGCTAAAGCCTAAAGATTTGGATTTGGATTTCCAGAAATCATGTATAGTGATAATGGACCACATTTTAGAAATGATGTAATTGCTAAATTGAGTGAACTGTTTTCCATTAAAATGAGATTTCATTGTTCTTATCATCCACAATCAGCAGGGCTAGTGGAAAGAGCGAACAGCACAATCAAGGCTAAACTTAGGAAAGCCATGGACGAAACAGGAAAAGGATGGGTAACCTGTTTGCCAGCAGTAATGCTGAGTCTTCATATACAACCTAATAATACAGGACTGTCACCTTTTGAAATTTTGTATGGCAGACCTTACAGAGTACCTTTGATTAACTTCAAGGGAGATGACACAGAATTGACAGAAACAATTGTAGATTATATAAGCAAAATGTTGAAAAACAAAGAAACTAGGTCTACAGTTCTCTCACCCACAGAGCCAGTCCCTGACCAAGAGATACCTGTGGAGCCAGGAGATTGGATATTTACCAAAACGCTCAAACGGAAAAATTGGAGTTCTCCAAGGTGGGAAGGTCCATTTCAAGTACTACTCGCAACACCTACAGCAGTACGTATAGCTGAGAGAACAATGTGGATACACCTGACGCATTGCAAACGAGCACCGATACCTACAGATAAGTAATAAATGAAACAGTCACTTGCACCTTAGGTAAGATGACAGAGCATCCATGGCACCCATTCAGAAGAATGGGAACGTGATTGATGGGGTTCATAAGAATTTTAGTAATACTTTTAATAGTCATATTGATACTAATCATCCGATTCTCCGAGCAGAATGACTATGGAAAAATGACTCAGACCCAAAATAATAACTCATATCCGCTTTTCAGAGCAAACCGAGGTACTTTAATCCCTAAAGTAACTATTTATTGCAAACACTGGGAGTCTCCCTGTGTGGCTAAAATTGATTTTTGTGATGTAGCACTGTGTGGACGGACGAATCAGGAAGCCTTAGCTGGGGCAGACAAGTACCTATGTGTAACAAGGCACTTAAATGAAAAAGGAGGTGTGTGTAAGACTTTTGGATATCTATGTTGTACCATCATCCCAAATAACACAGCACGTGATGGCAGCATCACAAAGACACTGGAAGGACTGACCTCACTGTCAGACGAGCTGTCAGATAATTCAGGTATCACAGATCCAATCACAAAATGTATGGAGGACATGTTTGGGAGATGGGGAAACATCTTAAAAGGTACTGATCATGTATGAAGGAATTGCAATTACTGTCCTGGTCACTTGTGTATGTTGTTGTATTCCATGTATGAGAGAACTGATACAAAGATTGATAACTACCACACTAACGAAACAACAATTGTTCTATCAGCCTGTCTCCACAGTTGATGAGTTTGAGAGGTATGAGATGACTGAAGGACTGGGTGTGATTAGATATGAGAATGAGGACGAGTATGATGAGTGTCTCCAGCTCAGCGAGTATAGAAGTTCATCTACGCGTCCATGAGAGGAGAAGCAGTTGCTGAGAATGACACACTGTTCAGTCTTTGTTCCACAGCAGAATGAAGAAATTATAGAAAATCTGAATTGAAGTTATAGTGTTCTGATGTAATGTATGCTTAAGAGAAAAGGACTGATGACAAATTGCATTTAAAGGCTTTTTGTTTATTTCTCATTTTAGGGACAACACCCGTAGGCAGGGAAAGAGGGTCCAATGAGACGATGAGCCCGCTTTTATTTTTTTCCTTATTAGATTCATAAATGTATGTATACATTTGCTGTTATCTGAATTAATATTTTTTGCATTTATATTTTACATCTTTATGAGTGATTAAGTATACTGATTGTAACAAGTACTAACACAAGTTAGTGGCCGCCGGGGCAGCGGGGCCGTGTGGAGAATTTTCCTGTCTAGAAAGTCATAGTATGAAACAATAAGAATGTTAAAGAACTGCCAGACAGGTTTTTCGCTCCCGCACCATCGATGATTACTTGTAACAACTATTGAACACTGATTAATTTTATTCTTATAATTATATTTTGTACCTTTCTAGAAATAGTACAAACAGGGGGGAAATGTTATAAAAATTGGGACTGCACTGCTATTTAAATGCTTACGTTTGTGTGTTCCCATATATTACATGTCTTAAGTGCAATGATGGTTTAACTTTTACAATGTTGATGTGATTTCCCATTAGTTGCATGCCTTGAGTGCACTTCTTTTTGATGTTACTGAGACTGGCAGGGTTAGGTAAAGTTTAGGAACAAAGGTACAGACACAGAGAAGAGAGGTGACATTTAAAGAGGGGGCATGTTGAAGACTAACAGTTTGCAAGCTATATATGCAAATTGTCTGTTAACAACTGCAATGGTTGAGACTGCCCATTTTCAGAAAAAAATGTATAAGAACCAACCGTTAGAGCTCCTCAGGGAGCACTTTTCTCTAATTTTTTTTGTTTGGTGTGTTGCACTGCGAAACGCTCCTCTTGTACAATAACAATAAATTCAACTTAAACTTTGATGCTTTGAATCCGGTCCTCCTTATTCAAGGGTTTTCTTTAAAAAATTCCCGTAACAGTGACTTTGATGTTGTGACTCAGGAAAGCACGCTACCACCCGTCTACGAGTAACGTTCATTCATTCACTCACCTTATCGTGAACATGAACTTCGCCTCATTCCATCGCAGGATAATCAGACGAAACCAGGACGACCGCATCTAAAGTTTCCATCGACACACGCCAGCAGATCCAGCAACAGAAGCTTAAAACTTCTCCTCGGCCTTCGTCAACAAGGCGCCTCTTCCCGTGATCCAAAAGCTGATCAAGAAGCGAGTCAGTCGGTTTCACTCGTCAACATACAATACAACTTTAATCACGCCTCCCAGCTCACCTCCGTCTTCAGAACAAGAGACGAGACATCCAACGACACTCCATCGTTCCAGTTCTCCAACTCACCGCCTCCGTCAACAACTCAGGCCCGTCGCCATGTTCCCAAATACACCGCCTCCACAACACAACGTCAGCCGGTGGCAGCGGCACTACGCTTCCGTGTGGTTCTCCGACGACCAGCCTTCGCCATGTCTAACAGATAAATGTTTTTACAAATCACTTGTTACAAAAACATTCAGTGTATCATGGTCTTAGTTCCGTTAACAATTCAAGTTCCAGGTGACGTCGCCGCGCATTCGCTGTCAAAGGTCACCACCTCTCACCCCTCATGTACACAGGTATGAACGCTCATGCGTGACGTCATTACGTAGTCTTCCGCCGTCAAGTCATTTAAGTTTCAGGTTTATTTCGTCATGTGCAGGTAACACAGGGTCAACAATACAATCAAATGTCTTTGGCGTTCCCCATCGTTTAAGGGTCAAATCACTTTCGACCAAGAGGTTGGCTACAAGCCACTCACCACGCACCATATCCGAACAAGCCCTCGCGCATGTACTCACACGCACACGTACGAGTGACGTCACCATGCATCCCTCCTGTTTAAGGGCTATTCATTTTCCATCACAAGCCGCCCACGTACGTGCGCACGAACTCATGCACGCGCACACACACACGTAATTAGAGGGAGTGCTTTGCTCTGTAAAGTGAAGTCATCGTTGATGCAATTTACCCAGTTACCTTCAAAACAAAACAATAGTCACCTCACTTTGCAGACTTATCTCCACAGTTAGTACCATGCCCGTATCAAAGAAACCTACCCGAACAAACACAGACACGACTTTCTAATACTTTTAGGCTCGAGTATCAGTCAACCTGAGCTGCTAACTGACTGATATAACTCGAGTATCAGTCAACCTGAGCTGCTAACTCTCAGCCCTGAAACACGCTAAACCGCTAACTCGCTAACTCTCTGCCGCCCACTTGCAGCAACCTTAGCGGCTGACTGCAGCGGGGGTGTCCGGCACCGGGATGCCAGCACCACCCGCTGCCCACCTGCAAGCAGCTGACCATGGCGGAGGTGTCCGGCACCAGGATGCCAGTGCCACCTGCTGCCCACTTGCAACAACAACAGCAGCAGACTGCAGCGGGGGTGTCCAGCACCGGGATGCTGGTGCCACCTGCTGCCACCACAGCAGGTCAACGCAGCAGGGGCGCCTGGCACCGGGATGCTAGTGCCACCTGCTGCCCAACTACAGCAACCACAGCAGGTCACCGTGGCAGGGGCATCTTCCACCGAGATGCCAGCGCCACCTGCTGCCTACCTGCAGCAACTACAGCAGCCGACCATGGCGGGGGGGCACATGCCACCGGGATGCTTGCGCCACCTGATTAGTTTTAAAGCTCACTCAGCACGTCAAGGTTCAGGCCACGAGTGAGATGACGAGACAAGATGAGAGAGACAACATTTACTAACATTTAGTTAAACATGGAGCAGACAAAGACAAACAAACAGCACGAGGACATGTATGACAAACAGATTAACTGAACATAAACTAACCGTCCGTCCGTCCGTCTTCTTCCGCTTATCCGTCTAGGGCGGGTCGCGGGGGCAGCAGCTTTAGCAGGGAGACCCAGACTTCCCTCTCCCCAGCCACTTCGTCCAGCTCCCCCAGGGGGACCCCAAAGCGTTCCCAGGCCAGCCGAGAGACATAGTCCCTCCAGCGTGTCCTGGGTCTTCCCCGGGGCCACCTCCCTGAGGGACGTGCCCGGAACACCTCACCAGGGAGGCGTCCAGGAGGCATCCTCACTAGATGCCCGAGCCACCTCAACTGGCTCCTCTCGATGCGGAGGAGCAGCGGTTCTACTCCGAGCTCCTCGCGGATGGCCGAGCTTCTCACCCTATCTCTAAGGGAGAGCCCAGCCACTCCGCGAAGGAAACTCATTTCGGCCGCTTGTATCCGCGATCTCATTCTTTCGGTCACTACCCAAAGTTCATGACCATAGGTGAGGGTAGGAACGTAGATTGACTGGTAAATCGAGAGCTTCGCCTTTCGGCTCAGCTCTCTCTTCACCACGACGGACCGGCACAGAGTCCGCATCACTGCAGAAGCTGCACCGATCCGCCGGTCAATCTCACGTTCCGTCCTTCCCTCACTCGTGAACAAGACCCCGAGATACTTGAACTCCTCCACTTGAGGCAGGATCTCAACCCCGACCTGGAGACTGCACTCCACCCTTTTCCGGCTGAGAACCATGGCCTCGGATTTAGAGGTGCTGATTCTCATCCCAGCCGCTTCACATTCGGCTGCGAACCGCTCCAGAGAGAGCTGAAGGTCACGCTCCGATGAAGCCAACAGGTCATCTGCAAAAAGCAGCGACCCAATCCTGAGGCCACCGAACCGTAACCCCTCAACGCCCTGACTGCGCCTAGAAATTCTGTCCATAAAGGTTATGAATAGAATCGGTGACAAAGGGCAGCCCTGGCGGAGTCCAACTCTCACCGGAAACAAGTCCGACTTACTGCCGGCGATGCGGACCAAGCTCTGGCACCGAGAGTACAGGGACCGGACAGCCCGTATTAACGGGTCCGGGACCCCATACTCCCGGAGCACCCCCCACAGGGTTTCCCGGGGGACACGGTCGAATGCCTTCTCCAAGTCCACAAAGCACATGTAGACTGGTTGGGCAAACTCCCATGCACCCTCCAGGACCGTGCTGAGGGTATAGAGCTGGTCCACAGTTCCACGACCAGGACGAAAACCACACTGCTCCTCCTGGATCCGAGGTTCGACAATCTTGCGGACCCTCCTCTCCAGGACCCCCGAAAAGACCTTCCCAGGGAGGCTGAGAAGTGTGATCCCCCTATAGTTGGAGCACACCCTCCAATCCCCCTTTTTGACGAGGGGAACCACCACCCCGGTCTGCCAGTCCAGAGGCACTGCCCCCGATGTCCACGCGATGTTGCAGAGACGTGTCAACCAAGACAGCCCCACAACATCCAGAGCCTTGAGGAACTCCGGGCGAATCTCATCCACCCCTGGGGCCCTGCTACCGAGGAGCTTTTTGACTACCTCGGCGACTTCAGCCCCAGAGATTGGCGAGCCCACCACGGGGTCCCCAGACTCTACTTCCTCAGTGGAAGACATGTTGGTGGGATTGAGGAGGTCTTCGAAGTATTCCCTCCACCGACCCAGGACATCCCCAGACGAGGTCAGCAGCACCCCGCCCCCACTGAACACAGTGTTGACAGTGCACTGCTTTCCCCGCCTGAGCCTCCAGATAGTGGTCCAAAACCTCCTCGAAGCCGTTCGAAAGTCATTCTCCATGGCCTCACCAAACTCCTCCCACGCCCGAGTTTTTGCCTCTGCGACCGTGGAAGCTGCGTTCCGCTTGGCATGTCGATACCCGTCAGCTGCTTCAGGGGTCCCACAGGCCAAAAAGGTTCTGTAGGCCTCCTTCTTCAGCTTGACGGCATCCCTCACCACCGGTGTCCACCAGCGGGTTCGGGGGTTGCCGCCGCGACAGGCACCGACCACCTTGCGGCCACAGCTCCGATCAGCTGCCTCGACAATGGAGGCACGGAACAAGGTCCACTCGGACTCAATGTCCCCCACCTCCCCCGGGACGTGAGCGAAGCTCTCCCGGAGGTGAGAGTTAAAGCTCTTTCTGATAGGGGATTCAGCCAGACGTTCCCAGCAAACCCGCACAGAACGTTTGGGCCTGCCAGGTCTGACCGCTGTCCTCCCCCACCATCGGAGCCAACTCACCACCAGGTGGTGATCAGTTGACAGCTCCGCCTCTCTCTTCACCCGAGTGTCCAAAACACATGGCCGCAAATCCGACGACACAACTACAAAGTCGATCATCGAACTGCGGCCGAGGGCATCCTGGTGCCATGTGCACATATGGACACCCTTGTGTTTGAACATGGTGTTTGTTATAGACAATCCATGGCAAGCACAGAAGTCCAACAACAAAACACCATTTCGGTTCAGGTCAGGGGGGCCGTTCCTCCCAATCACGCCACTCCAGGTCTCACTGTCGCTGCCCACGTGAGCATTGAAGTCCCCCAGGAGGATGAGGGAGTCCCCAGAGGGAGCGCTCTCCAGCACCCCCTCCAAGGTCCCCAAAAAGGGCGGGTACTCTGAGTTGCTGTTCGGTGCATAGGCACAGACAACAGTCAGGACCCGTCCCCCCACCCGAAGGCGAAGGGAAGCTACCCTCTCATCCAGCGGGGTGAACCCCAATGTACAGGCGCCTAGCCGGGGGGAAACAAGCATTCCCACCCCTGCTCTGCGCCTCTCACCGGGGGCAACTCCAGAGTGGTAGAGCATCCAACCCCTCTCGAGGAAACTGGTTCCAGAGCCCAAACTGTGCGTCGAGGCGAGCCCGACTATATCTAGCCGGTACCTCTCAACCTCGCGCACCAGCTCAGGTTCCTTCCCCGCCAGAGAGGTGATGTTCCATGTCCCTAGAGCCAGCTTCTGCAGCCGGGGGTCAGACCGCCAGGGTCCCCGCCTCCGACTGCCGCCCAACTCCCTACGCACCCGCCCCCTGAGATCCCTCCCACAGGTGGTGGGCCCATGGGAAGGGGGGCCCATGTCACCCTTTCGGGCTGTGCCCGGCCGGGCCCCATGGGTAAAGGCCCGGCCACCAGGCGCTCGCCAGCGAGCCCCTCCCCCAGGCCTGGCTCCAGGGGGGGGCCCCGGTAACCCATGGCCGGGCAAGGGAGACCTGGCTCCTTTGAAACTAACCATAAAGAGTATTTAAACTGATTGTGTAAGATTGAAACAGATTGGACAATGGATCAGAACATGTTTGTATAAAAAAAAACTACAAAGTGCATTTTTAACAATGTAAATAAAAAAAGACAAGAACATTCTTAAATTAAACTACAAAGTCCAATTTTTAACTATATAAATAAACGGACTGTATAGCTCTACTTGCTAAAACACTTTGAAACATTTTGAAACACTTTGAAACACTTTAAGAGCATCAAACAAAAAAAAAAAAAAACAAACAGGCTTTTTTTTCCTCTTTCTCACAGATGGCACAGGAGAAGTGGCATCACACAGGTAAGTCACAGGTATTCAATTGTTTCTCCTCTTTTCCAGCTCTACATCCACCACACTTTTGAAGTGTTCAAATCTAACATAAACCACATCTTCAAATCCAGAGGTGGTAGATTTTCTTGTTGATGGGCAATAGGAAAAGATTTTCTGGATGCTTCCAGCTGCTTTGTCTTTGGAGGGTGTGTACCTCTTGCGCTTTCCACCACACTGATGCACATGGCAAGCCCCACATGGCCGCAAGGACTTATTTGGCATGTATGGCTTTATTGTTGGTGCAGGGGGCTGTGCTACAGGCACAAAGCTTTTACTGCATGATGACCCACGAAACGTGATGGAGGGAGCCTGTGGCTGTGCAGGAAGAACCAGGAGTACGGGTGCTGCTGAGACAGCGGGTGGTTTGTAGGTGGACGCAGCAGGCTTTGGCTGAATGTAGGTGGACGAGGTAGGCTTTCGCTGAATGGGCCGGGTCACAGGGTCCATAGCTGACAGTTGAAATGAAGTGCTTATGACAACTTACCTCCACTTCTCAACACGCCTTTTTCCAGCCTTGTGATGAAGGTGCTGGTACTGCACTTGAGGTCGATCTGGAGGTGGCAGGGATGTTGCCAGTGCAGGAGCCTCTGGAAACAGTGTCTCCGACAGCACTTTCAGGTGAGGCGTTACTTTTGGCATCACTGTTGCCCTGTAGTTGGCCCTTTTCTCCTCTTTTGCAGTGAAGGTCGAGATGGACTTGGAGTTCAAGTTGGGCAGAGGAATGGCGAGACCGCCAAGGATGGGGTCGTCTCGGATTCGGTCTGCAGTCCTTTTATACTGCCCCTTCAAACAAGCCGTGACCTTGCTGGTGGAGGAGAGCTGGTTGGCCGCCGCTCGGTTTTTGACATTTTGAGGAGGAGATAGACCAGACAACTGTCCTCTGCCACCTGTGCTGCCTGAGGGTACCTCATCTAACCAAACTTAGTCTTCTGTGTTATGGAATTTTCTATTACTACTATACTTTTAAATGGAATATAATAAAAGCACAAACACACACACAGACATTATACAAGGTTACATGAAGTCACATGTGGGCCTTGAGGTCCTCAGCAGTATTAGCTGTTTGTCTTTGGCTGGCAGTAGCAGGTGTTATCCTATCTCCTCATGTGACTGCTCTTCCTCAACTGCCAATATGTAATTGTATGATCACAAGTGTCTGTGTAGTTACAACAACCATCTGTGGATTCATTCAATAATATGCAGGGTTTCTTTGCGTCATGCTTTTAACAGTTAACTTTATACCATCTTCATCATCATTCCTAGAATATGCATGAAAAACTATGGATTACTAAGGATAACCTTGCTTCATGTGTTCTAATACTGTTTAAGTTTGTGATTAAGTACTGTACCTTTCTGCACATAGTAGTGATGCCATGCGGCTGTTCCACTGCACAGCAAAGGCTATCAAGTAGACCTGAATCACATGATTATTTCTGACTGTTATTGTTGTTATTGTTCAGAATTTTTGATTCTTTTGTTCCAGAACATGATAACATTCTGGAACGTGATGTCTTGTTCTGGAATCTTGCCCTGTTCTGGATCTCAACATTCTGGAACATGACAACATCCCAGAATATGACGTCCTGTTCTGGAATGTTGCTTTGTTCTCGAAAGTTGTCATGTTCCAGAACATGTTAACATTCTGAAACATGATGTCTTGTTCTGGAATATTGCAGTGTTCTGAATGTGAACATTCTGGAACATTACAACATCCCAGACTATGATGTCTTCTTTTGGAATGTTGCCGTGTTCTGGATGTTAACATTGTGGAACATGACAACATCCCAGTATGTGATGATTTGATCTCGATTGGTGATTTGTTCTGGAATGGTGTCACGTTCCAGAACATGATGACATTCTGGAACATGATGACCTGTTCTGGAATGTTGCCATGTTCTGGACCTAAGATTCTGGGACATGTCAACATCCCAGAATATGATGTATTGTTCTGGAATGTTCCCGTGTACTGGATGTTAACATTCTGGAAAATGACCACATCCCAGAATATGATGTTTTGTTCTGGTTTTTGTTCCAGATTGGTGATTTGTTCTGGAATCTTTTTCAGGTCACAAATTCCATGTATCAAAATCTGACTCCCCTCTGATATTAAAAATGCCATTCAATTTAACGCCAACCATTTTCATTTTGCTGGCATACTTTGACCTCTGCTACTTGTGTATAAAGTTATTTGTAACTAGTATCAACAGAGAAGGAAAAAAGGAGGGGAGTCAGATTTTTTCAGGTCACAATTTACGCCTATCAGAATCTGACTCCCCTCCTATATTAAAAATGCAAGATGTAACACCAACAATTTTCACTTTGCTAGCATACTTTGACCTCTGCTACTTATTGATAAAGTTATTTGTAACTAGTCAGTCAGAATTTTTTGGGTCACAATTTACACCTGTCACAATCTGACTCCCCTCTTATATCAAAAATGCAAGCTGTACCGCCAACCATTTTCACTTTGCTGACATACCTTGAAGTCTTATGTACAAAGTTGTCCGTGACTGGTATCAATGGAGAGGAAAAAAGGAGGGGAGTCAGATTTTTTTGGGTCACAATTTACACCTGTCACAATCTGACTCCCCTCTTATGTTAAACATGCAAGATGTAATGCCAGCAATCTTCACTCTGCTGGTTACTTATTGATAAAGTTATTTGTAACTAGTATCAACAGAGAGGAAAAAAGGAGGAGAGTCAGATTTCTTCAGGTCACAATTTCCATCTGACAAAATCTGCCTCCCGTCTTGTATCAAAAATGCAAGATGTAACGCCAACCATTTTCACTTTGCTAACATACTTTCACCTCTGCTACCTATGCATAAGGTTATTTGTAACTAGTATCAACAGAGAGGAAAAAAGGAGGGGAGTCAGATTTTCTCAGGTCAGAATTTACATCTGTCACAATCTGACTCCCCTCATATATTAAAAATGTAAGATGTAACACCAACCATTTTCACTTTCTAGCATACTTTACTGGAAAATACTGGAAATTGTGACCTGAAGAAATCTGACTCCCCTCCTTTTTTCCTCTCTCTTGATACTAGTTACAAATAACTTTATACATAAGTAGCAGAGGTCAAAGTATGCTAGCAGAGTGAAAATGGTTTGGTATTACATCTCGCCTTTTTAATATAAAAGGGAGTCAGATTTTGTCAGATGTAAATTGTGACTCGAAAAAATCTGACTCCACTTCTTTTGTCCTCTCTGTTAACACTAGTTACAAATAAATCAAATCAAATCAAATCAAATTTTATTTGTATAGCCCAAAGTCACAAAACACATTTTGCCTCAGAGGGTTTTACAATCTGTACAGGGAGTGACACCCTCTGTCCTTAGACCCTCGGTTCGAGTGAGGAAAAACTTGCCCACAAAAAAAACCTTTTAACAGGGAAAAAATGTGGAAGAAACCTCAGGAAGAGCCACAGAGGAGGGATCCCTCTTCCAGGACGGACAGACGTGCAATGGATGTCACATGTACAGAACAATCAACACAAACATGTCGTACAATTACAATGAATTACAATAAATGGTAAGGTGATTGCAGTAGCAGTGGAATCTGTGATAGAGATAGAGAGACACAGATGCACAGCAGCAATAAGTCATTAACCAACAAAGCTGTAGTGGAGATGGTAGCAATAATGACTATATATGGAATGTAATGCTAAATATGGTGGACGTCAGCAGCAGACCACGGCGGCAGCCACGATCCATGAGAACCTGCTGGACGAGAAAGCACAAAAACTCCGGGGAAGAGGTGTAGTTAGTAACATCCAAAGAAAAGGTGTAAGAGAGATAATGATTGACAGAACAATAAGACCTTAGGCCCCATTTTATGCAGACTCTAAGGGATATCGAACTGCCTTACATTGAGAGAGAGAGAGAGAGAGAGAGAGAGAGAGAGAGAGTATAAATAACTTTATACATAAGTAGCAGGGGTCAAAGTATATGAACAAAGTGAAAATGCTTGCCGTTAAATCTTGCATTTTTTAATATGAGAGTGGAGTCATATTTTGTTGGATGTAAATTGTGATCCGAAAAAATCTGACTCCCCTCCTTTTGTCCTCTCTGTTGATACTAGTTACAATTAACTTTATACATAAGTAGCAGAGATCACAACATGGCAGCAGAGTGAAGATTGGTGACGTTGCATCCTGCATTTTGATATAAGAGGGGAGTCAGATTTTGTCAGATGTAAACTGAGACCTGAAAAAATCTGACTCCCCTCCTTTTATTTCTCTCTTGATACTAGTTACAAACTAGAAAAATTCCTTAAGGAATTTTGAGTGTGCCTGACTCTGGCCCTGTCGCCCCCATTCACTATTATTGATACTTCTCAGTAAATTCAGTATTAATACAAAAAATAGCTCCTCCCCCCTCTACTCCCTCCTGTGACACTCATTTGGAAACGCCCAGAGAGAGAGAGAGAGAGAGAGAGAGAGAGAGACAGAGAGAGAGAGAGAGACAGACAGACAGACAGACAGAGACAGACAGACAGACCAAATGAAGCCCCTCCGAAGACGTGGCGAAATATGCCAAACGGTGTGTCATATCCAAAAGCTGAAATATTCGTGATTGGGTCTGAATCTTTGTGTCTGAGGCCAAACCTATAATATTGATTGCTTCAGCAGTGGTATCTATGCGACGCCAACACATTTTCCTATGTTTCTAGCTATAAATTCTTTCTGTAGCTTGACATTTAAATTGTTATCCGTCAAAGTCTGACTCCCCTCCTTTTTTCCTCTCTGTTGATACTAGTTACAAATAACTTCATACACAAGTAGCAGATGTTAAAGTATGCTAGCAAAGTGAAAATTGTTGGCATTACACCTTGCATTTTTTGATATAAGAGGGGAGTCAGATTGTGACAGGTGTAAATTGTGACCCGTCAAAATCTGACTCCCCTCATTTTTTCCTCTCTGTTAACTCTAGTTACAAATAACTTTATACATAAGTAGCAGATGTCAAAGTAAGCTAGCAAAGTGAAAATTATTGGCATTCCATCTTCATTTTTAATATAAGAGGGGAGTCAGATTGTGACGGGTGTAAAGTGTGACCCGTCAAAATCTGACTCCCTCCTTTTTTCCAATCTGTTAACACTAGTTACAAATAACTTTATACATGAGTAGCAGAGGTCAAAGTATGATAGCAAAGTGAAAATTGTTGGCGTTACATCTTGCATTTTTTATATAAGAGGGGAGTCAGATTGTGACAGGTGTAAGTTGTGACCCGTCAAAATCTGACTCCCCTCCTTTTTTCCTCTCTGTTAACACGAGTTACAAATAACTTTATACATGAGTAGCAGATGTCAAAGTATGCTAGCAAAGTGAAAATTGTTGGCATTACACCTTGCATTTTTTGATATAAGAGGGGAGTCAGATTGTGACAGGTGTAAATTGTGACCTGTCAAAATCTGACTCCCCTCCTTTTTTCCTCTCTGTTAACTCTAGTTACAAATAACTTCAAAAATAAGTAACAGATGTCAAAGTATGCTAGCAAAGTGAAAATTCTTGGCGTTACATCTTGCATTTTTTTTATATAAGAGGGGAGTCAGATTGTGACAGGTGTAAGTTGTGACCCGTCAAAATCTGACTCCCCTCATTTTTTCCTCTCTGTTAACACTAGTTCTAAATAACTTTATACATAAGTAGCAGATGTCAATGTAAGCTAGCAAAGTGAAAATGGTGGGTATTACATCTTGCATTTTTTCATATAAGAGGGGAGTCAGATTGCGACAGGTGTAAATTGTGACCCGTCAAAATCTGACTCCCCTCCTTTTTTCCTCTCTGTTAACACTAGTTACAAATAATTTTATACATAAGTAGCAGATGTTAAGGTAAGCTAGCAAAGTGAAAATGGTGGGTATTACATCTTGCATTTTTTATATGAGAGGGGAGTCAGATTGTGACAGGTGTAAATTGTGACCCGTCAAAATCTGACTCCCCTCCTTTTTTCCTCTCTGTTAACACGAGTTACAAATAACTTTATACATGAGTAGCAGATGTCAAAGTATGCTAGCAAAGTGAAAATTGTTGGCATTACACCTTGCATTTTTTGATATAAGAGGGGAGTCAGATTGTGACAGGTGTAAATTGTGACCCGTCAAAATCTGACTCCCCTCATTTTTTCCTCTCTGTTAACTCTAGTTACAAATAACTTTATACATAAGTAGCAGATGTCAAAGTAAGCTAGCAAAGTGAAAATTATTGGCGTTCCATCTTCATTTTTAATATAAGAGGGGAGTCAGATTGTGACGGGTGTAAATTGTGACCCGTCAAAATCTGACTCCCCTCCCTTTTTCCTCTCTGTTAACACTAGTTACAAATAACTTTATACATAAGTAGCAGATGTCAAAGTAAGCTAGTAAAGTGACAATTGTTGGCGTTAGATCTTGCATTTTTAATATAAGAGGGGAGTCAGATTGTGACAGGTGTAAATTGTGACCCGTCAAAATCTGACTCCCCTCCTTTTTTCCTCTCTGTTAACACGAGTTACAAATAACTTTATACATAAGTAGCAGATGTCAAATTATAATAGCAAAGTGAAAATGGTGGGTATTACATCTTGCATTTTTAATATAAGAGGGGAGTCAGATTGTGACGGGTGTAAATTGTGACCCGTCAAAATCTGACTCCCCTCCTTTTTTCCTCTCTATTGATACTAGTTACAAATAACTTCATACATAATGAGCAGATGTCAATGTAGGCTAGAAAAGTGACAATTATTGGCGTTATATCTTGCATTTTCAATGTAAGAGGGGAGTCAGATTGTGACAGGTGCAAATTGTGACCCGTCAAAATCTGACTCCCCTCCTTTTTTCCTCTCTGTTAACACTAGTTACAAATAACTTTATACATACGTAGCATATGTCAAATTATGATAGCAAAGTGAAAATGGTGGGTATTACATCTTGCATTTTTTCATATAAGAGGGGAGTCAGATTGCGACAGGTGTAAATTGTGACCCGTCAAAATCTGACTCCCCTCCTTTTTTCCTCTCTATTGATACTAGTTACAAATAACTTCATACATAATGAGCAGATGTCAAAGTAAGCTAGAAAAGTGAAAATTATTGGCGTTACATCTTGCATTTTTTATATAAGAGGGGAGTCAGATTGTGACAGGTGTAAAGTGTGACCCGTCAAAATCTGACTCCCTCCTTTTTTCCAATCTGTTAACACTAGTTACAAATAACTTTATACATGAGTAGCAGAGGTCAAAGTATGATAGCAAAGTGAAAATTGTTGGCGTTACATCTTGCATTTTTTATATAAGAGGGGAGTCAGATTGTGACAGGTGTAAGTTGTGACCCGTCAAAATCTGACTCCCCTCATTTTTTCCTCTCTGTTAACACTGGTTCTAACTAACTTTATACATAAGTAACAGATGTCAAAGTAAGCTAGCAAAGTGAAAATTATTGGCGTTACATCTTCATTTTTAATATAAGAGGGGAGTCAGATTGTGACGGGTGTAAATTGTGACCCGTCAAAATCTGACTCCCCTCCTTTTTTCCTCTCTGTTAACACTAGTTACAAATAACTTTATACATGAGTAGCAGATGTCAATGTAAGCTAGCAAAGTGAAAATGGTGGGTATTACATCTTGCATTTTTTATATGAGAGGGGAATCAGATTGTGACAGGTGTAAATTGTGACCCGTCAAAATCTGACTGCCCTCCTTTTTTCCTCTCTGTAAACACTAGTTACAAATAACTTCATACATAAGTAGCAGATGTCAAAGTAAGTTAGCAAAGTGAAAATGGCAGGTATTACATCTTGCATTTTTTATATAAGAGGGGAGTCAGATTGTGACAGGTGTAAATTGTGACCTGTCAAAATCTGACTCCCCTCCTTTTTTCCTCTCTGTTAACACTAGTTACAAATAACTTTATACATAAGTAGCAGATGTCAAAGTAAGCTAGAAAAGTGACAATTCTTGGCGTTACATCTGGCATTTTTGATATAAAGAGGGGAGTCAGATTGTGACGGGTGTAAATTGTGACCTGTCAAAATCTGACTCCCCTCCTTTTTTCCTCTCTGTTAACACTAGTTACAAATAACTTTATACATAAGTCGCAGATGTCAAAGTAAGCTAGTAAGGTGACAATTGTTGGCGTTACATCTTGCATTTTTAATATTAGAGGGGAGTCAGATTGTGACAGGTGTAAATTGTGACCCGTCAAAATCTGACTCCCCTCCTTTTTTCCTCTCTGTTAACACGAGTTACAAATAACTTTATACATAAGTAGCAGATGTCAATGTAAGCTAGAAAAGTGACATTCTAGTGTATGATGTGTTACATGGACTGTGTCTGCAATAAAGCTTTATATATATATATATATATATATATATATATATATTTATAAACTGTCTCCAGTTTCAGCCAATTATAGACCGATATCAAACCTTCCATTTCTTTCTAAGTTACCTGAGAAAGCTGTAGCTAATCAGCTGTGTGAATTTCTTCATAAGAACAGTTTAGTCGAGGATTTTCAGTCAGGATTTAGAGTGCATCATAGAACAGAGACCGCACTAGTCCAAGTCACAAACGATCTCCTAATGGCATCAGACAAAGGACTCATCTCTATACTTGTCCTGTTAGATCTTAGTGCTGCATTTGACACCATAGACCATCAAATTCTTTTACAGAGACTGGAACATCAAATTGGCATCAAAGGAACCGCCCTAAGCTGGTTTAAGTCGTATTTCTTAGATAAATCTCAGTTTGTTCACGTCAATGATGAATCCCCCATGCATACCAAAGTCTGTCATGGAGTCCCACAAGGTTCTGTACTGGGACCACTTCTATTCAGTCTATATATGCTTCCTCTAGGGAACATTATACAGAATCACTCCATTAATTTCCATTGTTGCTATAATTGGCTGTCATGCTGATGACATTACAGATACGAGTACAGCAACACATGATGAGGCAGAGGTCGACAGGAGCCTGCAGAACGGTTGTGCGATGTAGCGAAAATGGAACACATTTTCCTTTGCAGCTTAATAGCGGTTTGAGAGTTTGGTCGGCCACAGGGTATGTAACTATTGAACCGTTGACGAAACCACTAAAAATAAGTGATCCTAAAACAAAGAAAAGTATACTGGCTTCAGTGGCGTCATCACAACGGTGTCCCGTTAGCCTCTTAGGAAGGGATCTGATGACGAAACTAGGAATAGCGGTGGTACCAGACCCACACACTCGGTTAAATGAACTCAATTCAAAAGCTAAATATTTTACAGTGGTAGATTTAGCTAATGCATTTTTCTCTATACCACTTCAT
The DNA here is from genome assembly GCA_023373845.1 of Nibea coibor. NCBI lineage: Eukaryota > Metazoa > Chordata > Actinopteri > Sciaenidae > Nibea > Nibea coibor. The sequence continues at coordinate 24,815 of CM041718.1, read as the reverse complement.
AAAGAAGAACAATTTTGGTTTGCTTTTCAGTATAGAGGTAAAAGGTATACATTTACAAGACTCCCACGAGGATATTATGAAAGTCTGACCATCTTTTCAATGGCAATGTCATCTAACTTATCACAATTTACTCCCAAGAGGAAGTCAGCTGTTATTGAACATTGATATTTTGCTAGCCTCTGAAAATGAACAGGATTGCAAAACTGACACTGTTGCTCTTTTAAAATACTTAGCAGAACAGGGTCACAAAGTAAGCAAAAATAAATTGCAATTATGGAAAGAAGTGGTGAAATATCTAGGTTTAATATCTCTCTTGAAGGTAAACATCTAGATGAAAATAGAAAAACAGTGATATTGCATACACCCAAACCACAGACTAAAAAAAAAAAAAAAAGATGTCATTTTTAGGAATAACTAATTTCTGTAGAGCATGGATTGCAAATTATGCTGAAGTAATACATCCACTTCAAATGCTTATCTATGATCAACCCATGACCGCTAAAGATGTGATCACATGGACTCCAGAGGGAGAACATGCGTTTGTACAAGTAAAACAATTGCTAGTGGGTTCAGGAGTTTTAGCACTCCCGGATTATAAGAAGCCATTTATACAAATGTGTGATGCTAGAAGTAGATTTATGACCAGTGTGTAACCCCTAACCCCTAACCCTAACCTAACCTTTTGAGGAAAACTTAGACCTGTGGCATACTATTCGTAATCCAATAGCCAGAGCAATGCCGCAGTATCTGCAAGCTGTACAGGCCGCAGCCTTAGCAATACAGAGTTCAGCTGCAATTGTCTTGTTCCATCCATTGACATTGAGGGTGTCACATGCTGTAGACGCTCTATTGACGCAGTCAAAAATAGCCTTCATGTCTCCAGCTCGACGTCTTAATTGTATGACTATCCTACTCTCTCAGCCTCATCTAACTATTGAAATGTGTACAATTTTAAATCCAGCTATGCTACTACCAAATGAAACAGAAAGTGCTAAACATGTTTGTGATAGCTGAAACAACAGAAAAAGTGTTGCCAAGAGCGGATTTAACTGATGTGGCGTTACAAAATCCGGATGTAGTAATGTTCGTAGATGGATCATGTAAAAAGAACCCAGATGGGACTAACAGTAGTGTATATGCAGTAATAACTATAGATAAGGTGTTAAAATCTAGAGCACCTGCATCCCACCTCTCAGCTCAAGCAGCAGAATTGATTGCTCTAACTGAGGCATGACAATTAGGAGAAGGAAAGAGAATAACTGTCTATACTGATGCATATGCTTTTAATACCTTGCATGTTTTTGCACAACAGTGGAAAAATAGAGGTATGATTACATCCACAGATAAACCAATTTTGCATACAAATCTGATTTTAGCCTTATTAAAAGCTGTACAATTACCACTTCAGATTGCCGTATGTAAGTGTGCAGCTCACACAACAGGAATAGACTTGGTTTCACAAGGAAATCGTAAAGCAGATGAGGAAGCAAAGATAGCTGCTGCGAGACAAGATTATGAAGACATATACACGGCTGAAGATTATGAAGACATATACACGGCTGAAGAGATCACACATATTGACCATGACATCTTAAAAGACATGCAACACAGCTCACCTGAATTAGAAAAACGATCTTGGGCGAATAGGGGGGCAACATTGTCTGATAATGAGTTATGGAAATGACCAGAGGGCAAGTACATACTTCCAAAAAATTTATTTAGATTTGCAGCGGTATTGACTCATGCATCAACAGGGGGGGATGTATGAGCTAATAAATAAGATATATACAGCATATGGATTCCAAGGCAGATTAAGATCAAGACCAGGTAAAATGCGCACTATCCATTTCATGCGATGTGTATGGATTTCATAGAATAAATAAATGTGAAAATAAAAAGTACTGTCTAGTGATCATAGATTTATACTCAAAATGGATTGAAGTTATTCCAACCACACGAAATTATGCAATAACAGTAACTAAAGCCTTAGCAACACATATTGCACCAAGATTTGGATTTCCAGAAATCATATATAGTGATAATGGACCACATTTTAGAAATGATGTAATTGCTAAATTGAGTGAACTGTTTTCCATTAAAATGAAATTTCATTGTTCTTATTATCCACAATCAGCAGGACTAGTGGAAAGAGCGAACGGCACAATCAAGGCTAAACCTAGGAAAGCCATGGACGAAACAGGAAAAGGATGGGTAACCTGTTTGCCAGCAGTAATGCTGAGTCTTCATATACAACCTAATAATACAGGACTGTCACCTTTTGAAATTTTGTATGACAGACCTTACAGAGAACCTTTGATTAACTTCAAGGGAGATGACACAGAATTTACAGAAACAATTGTAGATTATATGGATATTTACCAAAACGCTCAAATGGAAAAATTGGAGTTCTCCAAGGTGGGAAGGTCCATTTCAAGTACTACTCGCAACACCCACAGCAGTACGTATAGCTGAGAGAACAACGTGGATACACCTGACACATTGCAAACGAGCACCGATACCTACAGATAAGTAATAAATGAAACAGTCACTTGCACCTTGCAGGTAAGATGACAGAGCATCCATGGCATCCACTCAGAAGAATGGGATGCGGAATGATGGGGTTCATAAGAATTTTAGTAATACTTTTAGTCATATTGATACTAATCACCCGATTCTCCGAGCAGAATGACTATGGAAAAATGACTCAGACCCAAAATAATAACTCATATCCGCTTTTCAGAGCAAAACAAGGTACTTTAATTCCTAAAGTAAGTGCTTCCTGACCTCACTGTCAGTCAAGCTGTCAGATAATTCAGGTATCACAGATCCAATCACAAAATGGATGGAGGACATGTTTGGGAGATGGGGAAACATCTTAAAAGGTACTGATCATGTCTGTAGGAATTGCAATTACTGTCCTGGCCACTTGTGGATGTTGTTGTATTCCATGTATGAGAGAATTGATCCAAAGATTGATAACTACCACACTAACGAAACAACAATTGTTCTATCAGCATGTCTCCACAGTTGATGAGTTTGAGAGGTATGAGATGACTGAAGGACTGGTTGTGATTAGATATGAGAATGAGGACGAGTATGATGAGTGTCTCCAGCTCAGCGAGTTTAGGAGTTAATCTACGCGCCCATGAGAGGAGAAGCACCTGCTGAAAATGACACACTGTTTAGTCTTTGTTCCACAGCAGAATGAAGAACCTATAGAAAATCTGAATTGAAGTTATAGTGTTCTGATGTAATGTATGCTTAAGAGAAAAGGACTGATGACATTGACTGATGGAATTGTATATACATTTAAAGACTGTCCATTTTCAGAAAAAATGTATAAGAACCAACCGTTAGAGCTCCTCAGGGAGCCCTTTTCTCTGTATTTTTTTTTTTTTGGTGTGTTGCACTGCGAAACGCTCCTCTTGTACAAGAACAATAAATTCAACTTAAACTTTGATGCTTTGAATCCGGCCCACCTTATTCAAGGGTTTTCCCGTAACAGTGACTTTGATATTGTGACTCAGGAAAGCACGCTACCACCGGTCTACGAGTAACGTTCATTCATTCACTCACCTTATCGTGAACATGAACTTCGCCTCACTTCCATCGCAGGATAATCAGACGAAACCAGGACGACCGCATCTAAAGTTTCCATCTACACACGCCAGCAGATCCAGCAACAGAAGCTTAAAACTTCTCCTCGGCCTCCGTCCACAAGGCGCCTCTTTCCGTGATCCACAAGCTGTTCAAGAAGCGAGTCAGTCCAGCGAGCCTCGTTCAGTCTGTTTCACTCGTCAACATACAATACAACTTTAATCCACCTGTTGAATTAATCACGCCTCCCAGCTCGCCTCCGTCTTCAGAACGAGAGACGAGACATCCGACGACACAAATACACCGGCTCCACAACACGTCAGCCGGTGGCAGCGGCACTACGCTTCTGTGTGGTTCTCCGACGACCAGCTTTCGCCATGTCTAACAGATAAGTATTTTTACAAATCACTTGTTACAGAAACGCTTTGTGTATCATGGTCTTAGTTCCGTCAACAATTCAAGTTCCGGGTGACGTCGCCGCGCATTCACTGTCAAAGGTCACCACCTCTCCAGGTACGAACGCTCATGCGTGACGTCATTACGTAGTCTTCCGCCGTCAAGTCATTTAAGTTTCAGGTTTATTTCGTCATGTGCAGGTAACACAGGGTCAACAATACAATCAAATGTCTTTGGCGTTCCCCATCGTTTAAGGGTCAGGCTACAAGCCACTCACCACGCACCATATCCGAACAAGCCCTCGCGCATGTACTCACACGCATACGTATGAGTGACGTCACCATGCATCCCTCCTGTTTAAGGGCTATTCACTTTCCATCAAGAGGCCGTCAAGCCGCCCACGTACGTGCGCACGCACTTATGCACGCGCACACACGCACGTAATTAAAGGGAGTGCTTTGCTCTGTAAAGTGAAGTCATCGTTGATGCAATTTACCCAGTTACTGTCACACCGTGGTGAGGTCAAGCTGGGTTTTTGTTGTGTCTTGTCATTTCCTGTTTTATTTTGAAAGTTAACTCTCCTCTCGTTTCAGGTCACTTGCCCTTCCTCATGTGTCACCGGTCTGATTGTCTTCCCCGCCCTGATTGTTTCCACCTGTTCCCCATTACCTGGTGTATATATTGTCTGCGTCTCCCTTGTCCTGTGCCAAAGTGTCTTCGTACGTCCTGTCGTCGCACCCAAGCCTGTTCCAAGCCTGTTCCAAGTCTGTTCCAAGTATCATTGTTTTGTAAGTTTCATAGCCTTAGTTTAAGATTAGAGAGTTTTTTGTAGCTTGTATTCATCCTATGGGATTGTTTTTTGTTTGTTAGTCTCTTTCCTTTGGATAAAGTTTTGTCATTCTTCGGGATTGATTTTTGTTTCTTAGTCAGTATAGGAAGATTAGGTCCAAGATTCAGATAGTACTGTTTCCTCCTCATTTTGAGTGAGTGTTTTGTTTTGGTAAATTTTGTCAGGTTATTCCTTCCCATTTTGGTGAAGCGTTTTTCTTTCTAGATTAGTGTTTTTGATTTTCAGCGAAGAGTAGTGAAGTTTGAGTTTAGCGTTAGAGTGCCAGGAAGTGTAGCCATTTTTGTTGTACCTTTTGTAGGCTGTATCAGCAGCTTGGAAGCAATAAAAGTATCTTCCCAAACCTGCCTAATCCGCATCTGAGTCTGCCGCTTTGTTCTGGGCCTGACAGTTACCTTCAAAACGTGATCAAATAGTCACCTCACTTTGACTTATCTCCACACTTAGTACCATGCCCGTGTCAAAGAAACCTACCCAAACGAACACAGACACGACTTTCGAATACTTACACCGCGGCAGGGGCATCTTCCACCGAGATGCCAGTGTAACCAGGTTAAAAGAAAAGGAAAAAGGAAAAAAAAACACAATTAGACCAGACCCATAAAAGAAGAGCGCTTATTTCTATTGAGTTGTTTATGTTGATCGGCAAAGTTCAAAATTTCCCATTGCGTTTGAATGCAGCACTCAGTTCGCTAACCCCACGTGGGGGCGTACCTGGCCTCAACAGCTAATCAGGGGTTACGCAGACCACGTTCGGCCTGTCAGTTTGGCGCATCGTTTTTTCCGGTCCTCTCTGAACCCCGCGAAGACGAGTGCGGCTGCCTGCAGGACGGAAAAGGACGGAGAAAGGAAAAACGGAGTTTAAACAAAAAAAAAAAAAAAAAAAACGTGAGAGAGAGAAAGCGTTAACGTACCTGCTGGAAATCCGGAGTGGATGAAAGGGACGAGTTACGTCGGCTAACCGCTATCCACCATCGTGCAAGCCACTTCAAGCCCCGACACCGAGGTGCTCGGTTTTGGACACAGAGCAACGGTCAGGTTTTTGAGAGAGCCGAAAGAGTGCGAGGACCAGGACGTGATCCCGATCGTATGAGATGGCGAGCCAGGACCCTTGAAGAAAGGACAAGGATAATAGGTTACACACCCATGAACCCTTAATATCAGGTGCACCTGCAACAGGTTGTTTTCAGTTTTAAGGGCCCCAACGGACATTCTTTTGATTTGTGCGCGCATTTTCTTTCGTGTATGGCCATTTAAATCATTATTTGTATAAATTGGGTATTTTCTTTATTCATTGTAAACAATATATTTGTTGTTACTCGACACATATCCCCCTGTGTGTCTCATCATTGCTGCTCAACATATCGGCTCCTAACGGATTTGGTATCTTCTAATTCTGGCCTTGGTCTTATTATCGGTTCAAATTGTTATTTCTTTGTAATTCACTGTTACGTACACTAAAATAGGTTACAAAAGTGGCGAGCCAGCCAGGAGCTGATTTGACTTGAGCATCAATATTGACGTAATGACCAGTATGGATTTCATCCAAAAATCTGGTGTCAAGATTCCAAATGCAGTCATTGTCAGTGGGATTGCTCAGGTAGCTGAGAAAGATGAATCAGTGATTGACTTTCTAAAAGAGTATGGTAAAATTGAAAGGATTCTTTTTGTCGATGATTCACTGTCTGAGTTCTATCAAAACCTGATCGTTGAGTATTCTAGTGGTACAGCCTTAGAAAATTTAGAGCCCCACTTACCGTATACGTACACCGGCCATGGTGATTCTGCTAATGTCTATGAAGTCAAGGCACTCAGTAGTGCATACGCTACCAAAGTTGGAAATAATGTCACAAAAACCTACTTGACTGAGCTCAAGAAACTAGCTAAGTTGAGTGGCAAAGATTATGGTGAGGTGTTGAAAGAAATGATGTCTCAGATTGGGGGAGATGTTGAAGCCATGCGACCCACAACTGAAGAATCTCCCCCCACACATGTTGAGACCACTGTCTTATCCCCACCCACTCCTAAAGAGCGACAGCTTCACACCTCACTCTCGGATGTTCCACCAAGCCACAATGATGCCAATGATCATGTTCTCCCCACCAATGGGGGAAGAGCACCATCCCTTTCGGTAAGCGACATGAACCCACCTGACGTCCAGAAGGTTGTGGTCGAGCATATTGTACGGAGGCAGGACGTTGTCCCACACATGCAGTCCCAGGTGCGGCTCCGTTCCTTCTCCGGAAAGACTCCCAGACCTAATAATGAGACTGATTATGACACATGGCGCACACACATCGAACTGCTCCAAAGTGATCTTAGCATGTCTCCCCTGCAAATATCCAGAAAGATCTTTGAGAGCTTGCTCCCACCAGCAGCTGATGTAGTCAAGGGTTTACGGCCTGAGTCACCACCTGTAGCCTATCTGCAGCTCCTAGACTCAGCCTTTGGGACTGTGGAAGATGGGGAAGAACTTTTTGCTCAGCCCTTCAAGATCCCGGTGAGAAACCATCCACTTACCTTAATCGCCTGCAACTAGCCCTAAACCGAGCCACGAAAAGGGGGGGAGTTGCATGTGAAGAGGTAGACAAACACCTTCTCAAGCAGTTCTGCAGAGGGTGTTGGGATCACACCCTGCTCAGTGTCCTGCAATTAGAACAGAAGAAGAGCAGCCCACCTGGATTCTCAGACCTCTTGCTAATGATTCGTTCTGAAGAAGATCGACAGCAAGCAAAAACCAGTCGTATGAAAAAACATATTAGCACCACAAAGCAAAGGGCTCAGATGCAGTCCCATGGTGCATATGTTTGTGAACCAGAGGAGAAACAAGAGAGCAGTGTCAGTGCCATTGAGGATTTGAGAAAGCAGGTGGCTAGTCTGCAGAGCCAACTAACAACATTCATGTCGCAGAAAAAGGCAAAAGGGGTTAGCAGCAAAGGATCTACAGAGAAGGCTCAGAACAGAGTGTCAAAGCCAGATGACACAGACCCAGGCATGCAAAGACAGACTAAGAGACAAACATACAAACCTAAACCCTGGTACTGTTTTAACTGCGGCGAGGATGGGCACATTGCTCCCTGCTGCAGGGACCCTGCAAACCCCACCCTAGTGGCAGAAAAGAGGAAGCAGTTAGGGGAAAAACAGCGCAAGTGGGAAGCACAAAATGATTCAAACTTACCTTTAAACGGCTAACAGTTCCTGTTGTGGGACAAACAGGGGCTGAGGAGAATCAACAACGTCCCTCAGACGTAAATAATGACAACAACACCAGAGGCAAAACCCCAGTCGAGAACAGCCAAGACAGTACACCTGCAGAGAAACAAGCACAAACATGTTCTGGCCTACAGTATTCCAAGCAGAACCAACCTTTCAGACTCCCCAAATGGTTGGTTGGCACAAAGAGTACAGCTCAAGTGACTGTGGGGGGAGAAGAAGCCAACTGTCTGCTTGACTCAGGCTCACAAGTTACAACATTGCCTGAGTCATTTTACAAGCAACACCTCTCAGAACAGGAGATTAAGCCGCTGTATGACCTCCTAGAAGTGGAAGGTGCAAATGGCCAGCTAGTGCCTTACCTTGGCTATACAGAAATGACCATAACATTCCCAAAAGATTTTATAGGGGTTCCACACACTCGCCTTAGTTGTCCCTGACACTTCGCAATCCCTCATGCTCATAGGCACGAACACCCTAGATGTACTGTTCGACATCTACTCAGAGACTGACTTAACTGATTGCCAGCCCCTTCCACATGGCTACAAAGTAATCTTCAAGATTATTGAGCTAAGGCGGAGGCTGGCAAGCAACAACCACCATGGGGTAGTAAAGTTGCAGGGCAAGACCCCTCAGATCGTTCCAGCCGGTGAAAGCGTAGTGGTAGAGGGAGTCGCCCTCGTCAGTGGCCTGCAAGGAGAGAAATCGGTTGTCATTGACTATCCTTCATCATCCCCCTTGCCAGGTGGCTTGTTAGTTAAAGCTAGTTTAGTTGATTTTCCTCGGCTACGGCCTCATAAGCTGCCAGTTATCATAAGCAATGAGTCTGACCATGATGTTGTCATCCCAGCAAAGTGCACTATCGCTGAAGTTAGTGCTTATCAGACCATCCTGTCAAAAGAACATAGTAGAGCCAAGCCATCAGAACCCCTTCAGAAACCTCCAGAGACTCAGTCATCCCAAGAGCCCACCTCAAGTTTCAATTTCGGTGACTCCCCGATCCCACTCGAATGGAAGGAACGCATCACTCGGCAGCTCAACAACATGCCAGATGTGTTTGCACATCATGACTTGGACTTTGGCCGGACGGATAAGGTAAAACACCACATAAAACTCTCAGATGAAACTCCCTTCAAACTACGTGCCAGACCAATACACCCGCAGGACATTGAAGCTGTCCGAAGGCACATTCAAGAGCTCCTCGATGCAGGAGTTATCAGGGAGTCGGAGTCGCCATTCGCGTCACCCATAGTGGTAGTCCGGAAAAAGAACGGCCAAGTCCGGTTGTGCATCGATTACAGGCGTCTAAACCTCCAGACTATAAAAGATGCCTACAACCTTCCAAAGCTGGAGGACACATTCTCAGCTCTGAACGGTTCTCAGTGGTTCTCTGTCCTCGACCTAAAATCAGGGTACTATCAGATGGAGGTTGAAGAAGAGGACAAACCGAAGACAGCCTTCGTGTGCCCCCTTGGATTCTGGGAATTTAACAGAATGCCTCAAGGTGTGACAAATGCCCCCAGCACATTTCAAAGATTAATGGAGAGGTGCATGGGGGATATGCACTTGAAGGATGCGTTGGTTTTCCTTGATGATGTGATAGTGTTCTCCAGAACCCTTGAGGAGCACGAAGAAAGGCTGATGAAGGTGCTTACTCGTCTCAAAGAGTTTGGGTTGAAGTTGTCCCCAGAAAAATGTGTCTTCTTCCAGGCTTCAGTTCGTTATCTGGGTCATGTAGTCTCCAGAAATGGCGTTGAGACTGACCCTGAGAAGGTTGAAGCTCTTAAGACATGGCCTGTTCCCCAGACCCTGCGAGAGTTGAAATCCTTCCTTGGTTTCGCTGGGTACTATAGGAGGTTTGTTAAGGGCTACTCCAGCATTGTAAAGCCTCTCCACAACTTAACCTCCGGCTACCCACCTCTCCACAAGAAATCAAAAGCAAAATCAGCAAACATAAGACAAAGATCGGATCAATACCATGACCCAAAAGAGCCTTTCGGAAGTCGCTGGACGCCAGCTTGCCATGAAGCCTTTGAGACAGTCATCCAGAGCCTCACATCTGCCCCTGTCTTAGCCTTTGCCGACCCTCAGAAACCCTATATACTGCACACCGACGCCAGCACCACCAGCCTTGGTGCTGTGTTATATCAGGAGCAAGAGGGCCAACGTAGAGTCATAGGCTATGCAAGTAGAGGGCTGTCACGAAGTGAGAGTCGCTATCCAGCACATAAGTTAGAGTTTTTAGCACTCAAGTGGTCAGTAACAGAAAAGTTTAGCGACTATCTTTACGGCAACCACTTCACCGTTGTGACAGATAGCAATCCGCTGACTTACATTTTGACCTCAGCAAAACTGGACGCGACCAGCTATAGGTGGCTAGCAGCACTATCCACATTCTCATTTAAGCTCCTCTATCGTCCAGGAACGCAGAATGGAGATGCAGATGGGTTATCCCGCCGACCACAAGGGGTGCTAGTAGATGACCTGAAATCACAAAAGGAGAGAGAGCGCATCCAACAGTTCACCCAAGATCATCTCTCTGATCCAAATGACATCAATGCGGTAGATCAGTCTGTTGTGAAAGCAATCTGTGAGAGGCAGCTCATGTATAGTGCCAGCCCTGATGATGAGAGGGAGGGAGATACAGATTGTGTTACCTTGGTGGAGACTCTTGCCATGTCCCCTAGTGCTGTGCCTGACAGCTATGGGCAAGAAGAACAGCTTGGAGGTTTACCAACCATTCCCCACCTAGGTGGAGCAGAGCTAGCAGCTAAGCAAAGGGCTGATCAATGTATAGAGCATGTTATCTCCCTGATCAGACATGGGGACACACCACCTCCCACCTTGCGGACTCAACTCCCTGATCTCCCACTCTTCCTTCGAGAACTAAACCGTCTTGAACTCCGTGACAACATCCTGTACAGGCGACGCCAAGTCGGGTCCCAGACAACTTACCAGCTCGTACTCCCAGCTGAGCTCCGTGACACAGTCCTCACCAGCCTGCATGACCACATGGGTCATATGGGGGTTGACCGTACATTGGACCTTGTGAGGACCAGGTTCTATTGGCCAAAGATGAGTATGGATATTGAAAGAAAAGTGAGGACATGTGGCAGGTGCATACGGAGGAAGGCGCGACCTGAAAGAGCTGCCCCCTTGGTCAACATTAGTACCACCAGACCTCTTGAACTCATCTGCATGGACTTCCTGTCTCTGGAGGCTGACAAAAGTGGGACCAAGGATATACTGGTGATCACAGATCACTTCACCAAATTTGCAGTTGCCATCCCAATGCCAAATCAAAAGGCCCGCACGGTAGCAAAGTGTCTGTGGGAGAATTTTATGGTACACTATGGCATTCCAGAAAAGCTACATAGTGACCAGGGTCCGGATTTTGAGTCCCACACAATCAAGGAACTCTGTCAGGTGGCCGGTATCCACAAGGTTAGGACAACCCCATACCACCCTAGGGGCAACCCTGTGGAGCGGTTTAATCGCACCCTGCTTGATATGTTGGGCACTCTCCAGGATCGAGATAAGGTTTGTTGGCGTGACCATGTAAGACCCCTCGTCCATGCCTATAATTGCACCAGGAATGAGGTGACTGGCTTCACCCCATATGAACTGATGTTTGGGCGCCAACCTCGCCTGCCAGTTGATCTTGCATTCAAGTTGCCAGTACAAGAAGGACAACATTCATCTCATTCTGAGTATGTGCAAAACCTCAAGTCACGTCTCAAAGACAGCTACAAGATAGCTATGGACAAAGCTGCAAAGATAGCTCACAAGAACAAAACAAGGTTTGACCGACATGTAACTGCCTCAGACTTGGAAGTTGGAGATCGAGTACTGGTCAGAAATGTCCGCATCCGAGGCAAACATAAGATTTCAGACAAATGGGAATCCACTGTTCACATAGTGGTGAGGAGAGCAGGCACTCTCCCAGTTTACACAGTTAAACCCGAAAACAGGGATGGACCCCTAAGGACATTACATAGGGACCTGTTGCTTCCATGTGGGTACCTACCTGTGGAGGAAGGCAGTGAGCCTGTACAAAAGCCAGTACAGCGCAGGCCAGGAACCCGTGCACATCCTGCTGTAGAGGAGGAGGATTCCTCGAATGAGGATGATGATGATGTACTCATTCCAGTTTATTTAAGTCCTCCCGCACCCACCGTCTGTGAGAATCCTGTGCAGTCCGATCTGCCTATGACCAATGTTCAAGATACTCAGCATACCGGACCTCCAGGCAATTGTTCTGTTGAGAATCCTGTAGCTGTTCTGAATGTTGATAGTACTCCTGATATTGACAACTTACCTGATATGTCTAATAGTACATCAGATAGACCTTTGATGCTCATTGAGTCTAACTCTCATCAGAGTGATGCTGAGTACTTACCCATCGATAGAGTCACACCAGCCGAACAAGCAGATAAGACAGCCTTGATTCAAAGTAACTTACCTAAGGATGATCATTCGGATGTCCAAGGAGAGCAACCTCCAGTTCGCCCAGAGGAGAGAGATGGCGTCAGAGGTGCAGAACCTGAGGAGAGGGAGGAGGAAACGGATACAAGGGAAGGAAAGGAAGGAACAGTTCTAATGGATCCGGAGGGGAAAGAGGAAAAAACAGATACAGGTGGTTCTATCAGGAGATCCGAGAGAAACCGTCAGGCACCACAACGGCTTGATTATACTGAGTTGGGCAATCCTCAGATTACAGCCGTGAAATCATTCTTTCAAGGACTGTCCACAGCTTGGGAGGATATCATAAGTGATGGTGAGGAGCCTGCACAACCCCCTGCCCTGCCCCCTCGGATAATAATCATTTAACTGTCTACCATACACAGGGACGTGCATGAGTTCAGGGGGGGAGGGTGTAACCAGGTTAAAAGAAAAGGAAAAAGGAAAAAAAAACACAATTAGACCAGACCCATAAAAGAAGAGCGCTTATTTCTATTGAGTTGTTTATGTTGATCGGCAAAGTTCAAAATTTCCCATTGCGTTTGAATGCACCACTCAGTTCGCTAACCCCACGTGGGGGCGTACCTGGCCTCAACAGCTAATCAGGGGTTACGCAGACCACGTTCGGCCTGTCAGTTTGGCGCATCGTTTTTTCCGGTCCTCTCTGAACCCCGCGAAGACGAGTGCGGCTGCCTGCAGGACGGAAAAGGACGGAGAAAGGAAAAACGGAGTTTAAACAAAAAAAAAAAAAAAAAAACGTGAGAGAGAGAAAGCGTTAACGTACCTGCTGGAAATCCGGAGTGGATGAAAGGGACGAGTTACGTCGGCTAACCGCTATCCACCATCGTGCAAGCCACTTCAAGCCCCGACACCGAGGTGCTCGGTTTTGGACACAGAGCAACGGTCAGGTTTTTGAGAGAGCCGAAAGAGTGCGAGGACCAGGACGTGATCCCGATCGTATGAGATGGCGAGCCAGGACCCTTGAAGAAAGGACAAGGATAATAGGTTACACACCCATGAACCCTTAATATCAGGTGCACCTGCAACAGGTTGTTTTCAGTTTTAAGGGCCCCAACGGACATTCTTTTAATTTGTGCGCGCATTTTCTTTCGTGTATGGCCATTTAAATCATTATTTGTATAAATTGGGTATTTTCTTTATTCATTGTAAACAATATATTTGTTGTTACTCGACACGTATCCCCCTGTGTGTCTCATCATTGCTGCTCAACATATCGGCTCCTAACGGATTTGGTATCTTCTAATTCTGGCCTTGGTCTTATTATCGGTTCAAATTGTTATTTCTTTGTAATTCACTGTTACGTACACTAAAATAGGTTACACCAGCGCCACCTGCTGCCTACCTGCAGCAACCACAGCAGCCGACCATGGCGGGAGGGCACATGCCACCGGGATGCTTGCGCCACCTGATTAGTTTTAAAGCTCACTCACCACGTCAAGGTTCAGGCCACGAGTGAGATGACGAGACAATACGAGAGAGACAACATTTACTAACATTTAGTTAAACATGGAGCAGACAAAGATAAACAAACAGCACATGGACATGTATGACAAGCAGATTAACTGAACATAAACTAACCATAAAGAGTATTTAAACTGATTGTGTAAGATTGAACCAGGTTGGACAATATACTGGACATGGATCAGAACATGTTTGTATAAAAAACATACTACAAAGTGCATTTTTAACAATATAAATAAAAAAAGACAAGAACATTCTTAAATTAAACTACAAAGTGCAATTTTTAACTATATAAATAAACGGACTGTATAGCTCTACTTGCTAAAACACTTTGAAACATTTTTGAAACACTTTGAAACACTTCAAGAACATCAAACAAACAAAAAAAAACAGTCTCACAGATGGCACAGGAGAAGTGGCATCACACAGGTAAGTCACAGGTATTCAATTGTTTCTCCTCTTTTCTAGCTCTACATCCACCACACTTTTGAAGTGTTCAAATCTAACATAAACCACATCTTCAAATCCAGAGGTGGTAGATTTTCTTGTTGATGGGCAATAGGAAAAGATTTTCTGCTTTGTCTTTCCACCACACCGATGCACATGGCAAGCCCCACATGGCCGCAAGGACTTATTTGGCATGTATGGCTTTATTGTTGGTGCAGGGGGCTGTGCTACAGGTACAAAGCTTTGACTGCATGATGACCCATGAAACGTGATGGAGGGAGCCTGTGGCTGTGCAGGAAGAACCAGGAGTATGGGTGCTGCTGAGACCGCGGGTGGTTTGTAGGTGGACGCAGCAGGCTTTGGATGAATGTAGGTGGACGAGGTAGGCTTTGGCTGAATGGGCCGGGTCACAGGAGTTGGTTCTGGCTTTGGTTCATCAACAAATAACCTGAAAACATAAAACACACATGATGATGAGTATTGATATGACGTGCGTGCTATTTGCTTTCCATAGCTGACAGTTGAAATGAAGTGCTTATGACAACTTACCTCCGCTTCTCAACACGCCTTTTTCCAGCCTTGTGATGAAGGTGCTGGTACTGCACTTGAGGTCGATCTGGTGGTGGCAGGGATGTTGGCAGTGCAGGAGCCTCTGGAAACAGTGTCTCCGACAGCACTTTCAGGTGAGGCGTTACTTTTGGCATCACTGTTGCCCTGTAGTTGGCCCTTTTCTCCTCCTTTGCAGTGAAGGTCGAGATGGACTTGGAGTTCAAGTTGGGTAGAGGAATGGCGAGACCGCCAAGGATGGGGTCGTCTCCGATTCGGTCTGCAATCCTTTTGAGCATTTTGAGGAGGAGGTAGACCAGACAACTGTCCTCTGCCACCTGTGCTGCCTGAGGGTACCTCATCCAACCAAACTTAGTCTTCTGTGTTATAAAATTTTCTATTCTTGTAGTGTTCTGAGTGACACATACATACTTTTAAATGGAATATAATAAAAGCACAAACACACACACACAGACATGATACAAGGTTACATGAAGTCACATGTGGGCCTCAGCAGTATTAGCTGTTTGTCTTTGGCTTGGTAAGGGAGTCTTAGGGATCCCCAGGAGTTGGTTAAGGTTCGGATAAGATCCTGAGAACGTATCCAAAGGAGTCTTAGGGATCCCCAGGAGTTGGTTAAGGTTAGGATAAGATCAAATCAAATCAAATTTTATTTGTATAGCCCAAAGTCACAAAACACATTTTGCCTCAGAGGGCTTTACAATCTGTACAGGGAGTGACACCCTCTGTCCTTAGACCCTCGGTTCGAGTGAGGAAAAACTTGCCCACAAAAAAACCTTTTAACAGGGAAAAAATGTGGAAGAAACCTCAGGAAGAGCCACAGAGGAGGGATCCCTCTTCCAGGATGGACCCACGTGCAATGCATGTCACATGTACAGAACAATCAACACAAACATATTGTACAATTACAATGAATTACAATAAATGGTAAAGTGATTGCAGTTGCAGTGGAATCTGTGATAGAGATAGGGAGACACAGATTGTGACAGGTGTAAATTGTGACCCGTCAAAATCTAACTCCCCTCCTTTATTCAAATCTCTTAACAGTAATTATAATATAAGTTATTTCATAAGAAGCAGAGGTCACAATAAGCCAGCAGAGTGAAAATGGTTGGTGTTACCTCTTGCATTTTGAATATAAGAGGGGAGTCAGATTGTGGCGGGTGTAAATTGTGACCCGAAAAAATATGACTCCCCTCCTTTTTTCAAATCTCTCATCAGTAATTATAATATAAGTTATTTCATAAGTAGCAGAGGTCACAATTAGCCAGCAGAGTGAAAATGGTTGGAGTTACATCTTGCATATTTAATTTAAGAGGGGAGTCAGATTTTGACAGTTGTAAATTGTGATGCAAAAAAATCTGACTCCCCTCCTTTTTTCAAATCTCTGAACAGTAATTAGTTATTACAGATAATTGGGTGGAAGATACGTGGCATGGGATGCGGGGCCGGTCCGCCTTCTACCTCGTGGTCCGCCTTCTACCTCGTAGTCCGCTCGTCATGTGCCTGCACATACACAAACACACAGACCTATAAAGTACACCGATGGTAAGAAAGAAGGTCACTGTTAAAAACCACCCACCTTTTGCGTTTGTCTCAGATAGCCACTTGGGCAGAGGTCATTAGCTACATTTGTCCAAGCGCCAGAATTTTTCTCGGCAGACACTGTGAGGGCCAGATGCTCTTGAAAAATAAAATAAAGCAAGTATTGTATCATTATTTTTGTTATCTTGTCATATTCCAGAATGTTAACATTCTGGAACATGACACCATCCCGGGTCTTGTTCTGGATTGTTGCTTTGTCCTGGAAAGTTGTCATGTTTGAGATCATGATAATACTCTGGAACATGATGACCTGTTCTGGAATGTTGCTGTGTTCTGGATCTTATGGAAATCACAATGTAATGGTCCTTTAACACTTCTTGATTCTCTATTGACCCGAACTTAGCAAACAAGCACATGTTGAGCCTGTTGTCTCTGAATGCAGTGTTTGGTCTGCGCGGCTTGTGTAAATAAAAACACACACATTTGAGTAATATTGACGTATAAATAGTAAGAATCAGGAGTTATATTATGTTACATTCATTAACGTGTTTGGATCCCTGTAGCAGATCTGATCTGCTGTCAAAACACCAGAAGTTGTCACCAACACACCTTTCCACCGCCCAATCAATTCACTCCCTTCTGCTACACACCTCTGCCAGAACCCGATAATTGAGTGCGAGATACGTGGCACGGGATGCAGGGCCAGTCCGCCTTCTGCCTCGTTGTCCGCTCGTCATCTGCCTGCACACACAGATCTTTTGCTCTGGAGCAGGTGGTTGTCTGTTGATGTACAACATGTACAGCACAGATGAGTTTGACCACAGACTTTGGATGTCAAGCGCCTCTCGCATTCCCGACTCATGTGACCATCACATAAGCATGCAAAGCAAACTCCCTTTTCCCTTAGAAGTTGAATTTTCTCCTTGTGTCTTTTCTCATTAAACTGTTTACACTCCTCCAATGTGTGACTGTATTAACAGCAAATGCATCCAACTTTAACTGACTTGCCAAGCTCTGTTGGTGGCTCCTCCCCCCTTTCTGATGAGGTCATAGATGTTGCAGTGGTGGCAACAATGTTTCCTTTCACCCTGTTTCCAGGATAAGACTTAAACCGGGTGAGAGTCTTTGTGCCAGCCGCACCAGATACAGGATCTTGGATGTCACCAAACAGAGGATCAGAAAGAATTTTAACATGACGCTCCAAAAATACAACCAAGTCAGTAAAGTGAGCTCTCTGCTGTGTCTGTTCCATGATTCCATGAGCGATGGATCACCATTGCTCCCTTATTTGGCAGCTTTGCAAGAATGGCTCTCATATTTGCAGGCATATCCAACTCTTGCATACACTCCAATTCCCCCATTACATTACAACTGCCAGGCAAAAACAAAGAATACGCTTGGAGTGCTTTAACATCTTCACCCTTTATGGACTGCGAGGCTAGAACCTTTTCCATATAAGCATTAGCAATTTTATATTGATTTCCAAAATGCTCCTGCAGCAGGTCCTTAGCCACTGCATAGCCGCGATCAGGAGCCAAGTGCTGGCAGCTACGTACCAGTTGTTGTGGCTGTCCTCTCGTAAATTGCTCCAGATAGAAAAGACAATCTGCTGCCCCTGCTTTATTCTCCACTCCTTGCTCGAATGCTTTTATGAATGCTCTGTACTGCAACGGGTTCCCTTCAAATATAGGAATGTCTCTCGGTGGCAGAGATCTTGCGGTTTGCTGTTGCACTAAAGCAGCTGTTATTTCGTTTTTGTCTGTGCATGACGGTAAGTATGTCCTCAGATGCAATTTGATTTATGCAAGGTTGAGTGAATTGATGAGTGATTTGGAGTTGACTGGTTTCCTTGTTTAATTCAAAAGTTGTCATTTGACCTTTAAGTTGGTGTGAATTTCCCATGCTCTCCTGGTGGTCACGCATATTGTAGTGATGTTCAGAAGCCATTTTAAAACTTGAGCCCTGTTCCTTTGATCGCACATTCAGTGGTTTATTTGGATTTATTGAACATTGTTGTTGCTTTGATTTCCACAATCCTGGCTGATATTCATTTGCCAAAGGATTTAATACAATCACAGACCCATTTTCCCTTTTTTATTTTCCAGGTAAGAGCCCATTGCATTTTTGGATCCTGAACCAACACTTCACACACCAGAGGATTGCAATACTGCCAACTTAGCATTTGTTGCAGCTATTTCCACTTCCAAGTCAAGCTGTTCTCGTTTCCTCCTTAATTGTTGCTCATGCTCCGCCAATGCGTGCCTTTCTTTAAGAGCTGAGGCACGGGCAGTAAGAGCAGCTCTATCTGCTTCAGCTTTTATGCGTGCTGAAGCGGTGCTTGATCCTCCACTGGGTCTACTTCCTTTACTTGAACGTTTGCTTTCCACATTAGAAATGCTATCATCTGGGCTAATGTCATCCACCACCAGGCGAGTTGCATGTGCATTGTTTTCAATGCTTGTGACATCACCATTTTGATTGATACCAACCTCATATTTTATTTGCATTACCCTCATTGTTTGTAACACCAACATTTTCTTGTATATTACCTTCCAAGTTGGAAACCCACATTTCTACATCATGAAAACACAATTTAAAGATTTAATTTAAATTTTGCTTTAAACCATATTTCATGTTTTTCCTTGTTCACCACTTGGCATTAAACCCAACAGCTGTTCATGGATACATTTTGCATCATCACACACCACCCTTAATTCATTCAAAGCATCACAAACCATTGTTTTATCACCCTTTACGATAAGATCTTTCATTTTATTTCGTATATTGGCGGCTTTGTTCAGATTTGCCTTTCATTCCGCTTGCAACCTTGAAAGCTTATCAGCAAGCGTCTTTTCAGTCATTATAAGCTTTTGCCCGGTTCCGGTTTCCATGGTTACAGCAGACGCTGTTTCCGCACTTCCTGTTTTTTCAGTCGCTCCACAGTTCGCAACAACCAACAAAGTTAACGCAAAGTCAATCACGTATTCATTTCGGCCACCAATGCATTGGATTTATGCCCCACTAAATGTGTGCACACAGGTACAATGGTCATTATTCTGTAGCGCTATTCATACCTCGGCATCAGTGAGCTGGGCGCCATGCGGTGATCAGCTGATCCGATGCTCCGCTGCCTCGCCTGGTTCTGGTCTCCGCTGAACCGCTGTGGCCCTCCGTAGCCGAAATCCGACCGAATCGCTGCGGCCCTCCGTAGCCGAACTCCACCTCACGCCACGACCCAGCAGCAACAGCAGCTCCTTTCTATCGTCCTCCCACGATCACCTCCTCCAGGCGCCATGCGGTACGGGCCGCTTTCCAGCCACAGCGAAGGCCCAAAGAAACCACAAGGACGCTTTCCCCACGAGTCCAATAGTGGCCCTTAGTCACTATCTGCGCATGCTGGTGGTTTAAAGGGCTTGTACGCATGCCAATGTAGGTGCATGCAGGTCCAAATGCACGACACATCCAAACACAAACATATCCACACTACTGACTTGTTTTAGGTTTATTTAGGCTACATACAGCCACTGCAACAGGACTCACTTTCACTATAGCACCACGTAATTTCCTGACCTGTGAAGTTACACCATGGCACGGTCAAAAACCGTATGACTTCCCCAGCGTGCGCCCCCTACTCTGATTAACCCACCTCCCCATATAGACTATATGTGGCTAAAAAGATACTGCCACCTACTGTCAAAAAATGTATACATCATAGAAAATGACCAATTTGGCTCCTACAGTTTGTTTTGTTGCTTCCGAAAGACTTTTTAAATTTGTTTTTTTTTCCTTTGTTCTAGTAATTGCATCATTTTAACTCTGCGTTGTGTTTTTATTTTTCTCAATTATTATAAAACTACTTATTTTGATCGGAAAGCAATTCTTTTTGAGATTCTGCATTACTGCTACTACATTTCTGCTTTCATCTCTCCGCTTGTTTCGATCTGGATGAGAACTTAATCTCTCTTTCAGCTTTTTTCAAATCTGATCCGGTCAAACGACCCGTTTTTGGGAAATTTGAGAAGAACGTTATTTCAACACATGACATGACAATAAATTTAACAAAAACAAACACTTGGTACCACAAATCTCATACATATACTTTGCACGACCGCTAAATCCAATCTTAGACCTTCTGCTAAAATACCTACCCATTGTCCTTTTAAATGATCCCGCCACACGCTTTAAAAAAAACTTACTCGTACCCTCAAATCATTTGCAAAACTTTCAATCAACAGTTTACTCAGAAAACACAAATCATTCCTATTCACGTAAGGAGAGTAAATCGGATCCTGTGGAGAAATACAATGAAATCATTTAGTATATGCTATATTAATCATGTACTCACGAGTGTAACAATATAGCAGTTGTGTGCAACCTATAAACTGCAGACTATCTTTAGGGCTAATCAGGATGACCTTTCTATCACCCTTGACCAGGTCAAGAGTGGAAAGAGGGAGTCTTAGGTAAATCATGTTAACGAGAGATATCTGCTAGGACTTTCTCTCAACTTTGAAAACAACCATGTTAATCATGATGTAAGTATGTAAGGATGTATGACGCTTACATGTAAGACGGCCCACTGATGTGTGTTAATAAAAACAAGCCTAATGTGTAAACGGGCAGAACTCAGCGGGGTCCATGGTAAACAGACTGCGGAGTCTGAGCTGGGTTCTCCCTTTGCAAAGGTGAACACAAAGACTGGGTCTTGTGTTTTATTTTCCTCACATAGTTTGCTCTATCTCACAGCAGCTTGATCAGAGGATCCGGGGTGGTAAGTTGGACCACAACAATTTTGGGGGGTCGTCCGGGATTAACAGAAAGTTGAGTCAGCCCTGATCAAGACACTCATTGAACACAAGGACCTGGTACAAACGGATGAAGGACACGGGTCGACCAAAATAAGGTAAGCAGAAACTTGATCTGCATTGACAATTCCCAAATTTTAACGTGTCCTGAGTCCAAGTAGTAACTTGTCCGTAAATTTAAAAGAAATGGAGCTAATTATGTAAAGAAAATATAAAGTTAAGAGTTTAACTGGGTTAAACGTCTTAAAAGTAAGGAAATATAGAGTAAAGGTTTAACTGGGTTAAACGTCTTTGAGTGTGGCAACTCCACCAGTGCTCTGACGAGGGCCTGGGCAAGCTGGGTTAAAGTCCCGGGGATTTGAGGACCCCCGAATTCTTAATTTAAATGGGTTAGAGTCCCTTGGGTGAGAGTCCCATAAAGATCGCCACAAAGGCTGGGTTGCGTGTCAATTGGGTTAGAGTCCCTTGGGTTAGAATCCCATAAAGATCGCCACAAAGGCTAAAAGTTACGGACCCGTGAAAAGAAATAGAGTTTAACTGGGTTAAACGTCTTTAAAGTTTAAAGGGGTGTGAGTCCCCCAAATTCTATAGAAAAGAGTAGAATAAGAAGAGGCAAAACACATTATATGAATGTTGGATTACTGGAAACTGAAACACAACGGCACTATCTAGGCAGTTGTTGGAGTAAGTGGATGGGAGTCCAAATTACAGACATATAAAGTTTTGGTGTCATGTATCAAGGCTAGTCTTGATGCATATAGGCTGAGTACTCGGGACACAGCGTGCCATATCTCTCAGTCGGCCAAAACTTAGGTTGAAGGAAAACACATAAAATTAAAAAAAAAAAGAAGAAGAAGAATAACTGTGAGTTGCTCTCACGCCAGAGCAACAAGACCAGAAGAGTAAAGGTCCTGTGAGTTCAAAGCGCGTCCCTCACATGAAGAGATAAGAAAATACACACACACACACACACACACACACACACACATACCCGGGTAATGCATGAATGTAAATGTGTATGAGTGCCAGAGTGAAGTGAACTGAAGCAGCAGCACTGCCGGAAACCGGTTCTCCGGTGCTAACGTAAGGCAGTGGTCTGTTGAAGTAGGTCACGGAAGCCTGGATTAAGGTTTTGTTTGTAATTGTATTGTCCTCACTAAAACTGCAGTAAACTTACTTAGACTCAGTATTGTAGTACGCCTAGTATTTTAGTATACTTAGCTCTGCAGTACTCACTGACAAACGACATAATGGACGGAGACTTTGACCGAGAAATAAATGACGACGGGACGGACCAAATAGTACTTTTAAGACGGCGGAAGAATAGTTGTGGACGCTAGAACAAGTAGTTGGACGCACACACAACCCTAAAGAGGCAGCAGCAGTGATGAAACAGATGAGAGAGGATGTAGGGAAGCTGTTGGCTGAGAAGGGAAAGACCATGCAGGATAAGGGGAGTTTAGTAAAAGAGTTTTGGAGAATGGAGCAGAGAGCAAGGCGAGAGAAAGACAGAGCAGAACAGGAAGAGAAGAGTGGGGGTTGGAGAACTAGGAGTAAGATAAAGAACAACATGGAGAAACCAGAGCAGGAAAAGATGAAGTGGGCCAGATGGGCCATGTGATGGACAGGGAATTTAGGGAGTTACAGGCAGCAGCGACCCAGCAGACTAAGGAAGAGCAGGAGCTTAGGGAGCAGGATAGACAAAGGTGGGATGAACTGCAAAGGGAGAGAGAGACAGGAAAGTATTGATGAGGAACAGGATAATCATAAGGAACTACAGTCTTAATTGTTAAAATTGCAGATAACTGAAGCTAAACAAAAAGTGAGTGAAAAAAAGAAACAGGAGAAGCCAAGCTCTAAGGTAATGGTAGCCATAAACCAGCCACCCACACCCGATCTGTACCCAACACCACCCTGGGTGCCACCACCCCCATCACAGCAGCCGAGAGGGTCATGCGGATGGAGAAGTGGTAGGGGGACATGGGGAAGACGGCGGAGAAGGGGCGGTCCGCCTAGGGGACAACAGGGGAGGGACCAGTGTTACATCTGTAATGGCACAGGACATTGGGCTTGAAACTGCCCCCAGAATCCGGAGAATTATCGTCAAGGGGGCCGAGGAAAGTGAAACGCCAGTTACCAGTGACAGATTGGGATCTGTGGGAAGGATGGGGAGGTCATCAGCAGCAATGACACACCCCACAGAGAGGACAAGACAGCTTTAACACGGCAGACCCAATGCTGTCTATGAAAGTTGGCACAAGAAAACTGCCTTTTCTAGTGGACATAGGAGCGACCTGGTCTACGTTGATTGACACTCCTCCCAACACGCTGTCAGAAGACACAATAACAGTCATGGGTTTCTCTGGGGAAAAACTGACTCTGAAACTTATGCTGACATCTACTGGGGAATGCTCCAACCAGAGACTGTTGAGACACCTGGCCTCCTCTCTGCCTACTTGCAGTGGAAGCCCTGGATAGCCCAAATCGAACCATATGTCTCTCCACCTGATCCTCCCCATGTAACTCTCTTTTATGACAGGCTGCAAACTGATTGGTATCAAGACAAGTTTCAAGATCAATTAGAAGGGAAGACTTGGCATCTCAAAACAAAAAACATTTACGTGGCTCCAGAGGGGGTAGCAGCATGGGTGGAACTGACTTTTGACCAATTAGAGTGGTACATGATGAGTGACGAAACTGCACCACACGTTTCACTAGCTCTACACCCACAACATCAAGCTAAAGAATTAGGAGGCAGAAACGGCCTTTATCATGCTGAAACAATTGCTGGCTACGGCTGCAGAATTAGCTATTCCAGACTATGCCTTGCCATTCTACCTTGATGTCTCTGGAACAGATTCATGCATTAATGGCATTCTGTTCCAGAGAAAAGGGGGAGAAAGAGTAATATTGATGTACATAAGTGTAATGCTAGACACTATGGAAAAAAGACACCCACAGTGCACACAACATACAACAGATGAGCAAAGCTAATACGAAAAACTGTACACATTGTAATGGGGCACCAGCTAAACATCCTGACAACACATAGTGTAGTGGCATACGTAAATTCAGAAACTTTCACACTCACAACATTGAGACAGAGAAGATTGAGCAAAATTTTGGAAGCACCAAACATCTCATTTACACACGAAGGCATTAACATGGCAGATCAGATAGGGACAGGGGAGCCACACACATGTGCAGACAGAGTGGTGAAAGAGGAAAAAGTCAGAACAGACCTACAGGCTACACCAATTGCAGGAGCTAGAGATTTGTTTACTGACGGTTGTTGCTTCAGGCATGAGACAGATGGACTCAAGGCAGCTTATGCAGTAGTGGATGATAAAGATGGACTACTGGTAACACAGAAAGCAGAAAGACTGGAGGGACAGCAGTCAGCACAAAGAGCAGAGGTGGTAGCAGTGATTGAGGCACTCAAGCTAGGGAAAGGA
>CM041717.1:26692520-26889597 GCA_023373845.1 Nibea coibor | reverse complement strand
GAGCCCAACAGAGGGGAACAAACTTAAATAGAAGAAGAAGATGCTCTGACCTGCCTGATGAAGAACAAATAGTTTTCGAAACGTTGCAACAAGGCAGAGCTAAGAAAGGATTAAGCCTAATTTTTGGACCAGCACAAGGGAAATTGCCCTGTGTTTATTGAGCCTCAGTATGGATGACAGCATGAGTGGAGTTGGGTGAGTTTTGCTTTTACTTTGGATTTGGGAGGATGATGTGTGGAGTTTGGATGTGTTTCTGGAGTGCTTGGTACTTTGTGGATGTGGGAATGGCGGATGTCCGATGCCTCGGACACACACATTTCAATGGACAGTGCACCAACTGGTCTTGCCAGTTTTTTGCTTTACCCTAACCGGCCAGTGCCTTGGTGATGTGTGTCTGTGGAGAGTCCATTCACGGTGACGACATCCTGCCTGGCCCTTCCCCCGGAGGCCCAGGCACGATGGGACTGCCATCCCTAGCCCCTAACCCTGACCTTAACCTCAGTGGGGTGAGACGTTAACCCTAGCCGCCATGCCTAACCCTAACCCTGGGCGCCTTTAAACCTAAATTAAGAAGAAAAGTTAAATAAATACTTACCTGAGCCTAAATACAGAGAAGAAAAGTTCAAACAGAATACTTACCCAGGGGAGAAGAAAAACCTAAATAAAGAAGAAAAAGTTAAATATATACTTACCTGTAACCTAAGAACAGAAGTGAAACCTAAGGAAATGAAACCTAAGTAAAAGGGGTGAAGTTAAACAGATACTCACGTGAGCCCAACAGAGGGGAACAAACTTAAATAGAAGAAGAAGATGCTCTGACCTGCCTGATGAAGAACAAATAGTTTTCGAAACGTTGCAACAAGGCAGAGCTAAGAAAGGATTAAGCCTAATTTTTGGACCAGCACAAGGGAAATTGCCCTGTGTTTATTGAGCCTCAGTATGGATGACAGCATGAGTGGAGTTGGGTGAGTTTTGCTTTTACTTTGGATTTGGGAGGATGATGTGTGGAGTTTGGATGTGTTTCTGGAGTGCTTGGTACTTTGTGGATGTGGGAATGGCGGATGTCCGATGCCTCGGACACACACATTTCAATGGACAGTGCACCAACTGGTCTTGCCAGTTTTTTGCTTTACCCTAACCGGCCAGTGCCTTGGTGATGTGTGTCTGTGGAGAGTCCATTCACGGTGACGACATCCTGCCTGGCCCTTCCCCCGGAGGCCCAGGCACGATGGGACTGCCATCCCTAGCCCCTAACCCTGACCTTAACCTCAGTGGGGTGAGACGTTAACCCTAGCCGCCATGCCTAACCCTAACCCTGGGCGCCTTTAAACCTAAATTAAGAAGAAAAGTTAAATAAATACTTACCTGAGCCTAAATACAGAGAAGAAAAGTTCAAACAGAATACTTACCCAGGGGAGAAGAAAAACCTAAATAAAGAAGAAAAAGTTAAATATATACTTACCTGTAACCTAAGAACAGAAGTGAAACCTAAGGAAATGAAACCTAAGTAAAAGGGGTGAAGTTAAACAGATACTCACGTGAGCCCAACAGAGGGGAACAAACTTAAATAGAAGAAGAAGATGCTCTGACCTGCCTGATGAAGAACAAATAGTTTTCGAAACGTTGCAACAAGGCAGAGCTAAGAAAGGATTAAGCCTAATTTTTGGACCAGCACAAGGGAAATTGCCCTGTGTTTATTGAGCCTCAGTATGGATGACAGCATGAGTGGAGTTGGGTGAGTTTTGCTTTTACTTTGGATTTGGGAGGATGATGTGTGGAGTTTGGATGTGTTTCTGGAGTGCTTGGTACTTTGTGGATGTGGGAATGGCGGATGTCCGATGCCTCGGACACACACATTTCAATGGACAGTGCACCAACTGGTCTTGCCAGTTTTTTGCTTTACCCTAACCGGCCAGTGCCTTGGTGATGTGTGTCTGTGGAGAGTCCATTCACGGTGACGACATCCTGCCTGGCCCTTCCCCCGGAGGCCCAGGCACGATGGGACTGCCATCCCTAGCCCCTAACCCTGACCTTAACCTCAGTGGGGTGAGACGTTAACCCTAGCCGCCATGCCTAACCCTAACCCTGGGCGCCTTTAAACCTAAATTAAGAAGAAAAGTTAAATAAATACTTACCTGAGCCTAAATACAGAGAAGAAAAGTTCAAACAGAATACTTACCCAGGGGAGAAGAAAAACCTAAATAAAGAAGAAAAAGTTAAATATATACTTACCTGTAACCTAAGAACAGAAGTGAAACCTAAGGAAATGAAACCTAAGTAAAAGGGGTGAAGTTAAACAGATACTCACGTGAGCCCAACAGAGGGGAACAAACTTAAATAGAAGAAGAAGATGCTCTGACCTGCCTGATGAAGAACAAATAGTTTTCGAAACGTTGCAACAAGGCAGAGCTAAGAAAGGATTAAGCCTAATTTTTGGACCAGCACAAGGGAAATTGCCCTGTGTTTATTGAGCCTCAGTATGGATGACAGCATGAGTGGAGTTGGGTGAGTTTTGCTTTTACTTTGGATTTGGGAGGATGATGTGTGGAGTTTGGATGTGTTTCTGGAGTGCTTGGTACTTTGTGGATGTGGGAATGGCGGATGTCCGATGCCTCGGACACACACATTTCAATGGACAGTGCACCAACTGGTCTTGCCAGTTTTTTGCTTTACCCTAACCGGCCAGTGCCTTGGTGATGTGTGTCTGTGGAGAGTCCATTCACGGTGACGACATCCTGCCTGGCCCTTCCCCCGGAGGCCCAGGCACGATGGGACTGCCATCCCTAGCCCCTAACCCTGACCTTAACCTCAGTGGGGTGAGACGTTAACCCTAGCCGCCATGCCTAACCCTAACCCTGGGCGCCTTTAAACCTAAATTAAGAAGAAAAGTTAAATAAATACTTACCTGAGCCTAAATACAGAGAAGAAAAGTTCAAACAGAATACTTACCCAGGGGAGAAGAAAAACCTAAATAAAGAAGAAAAAGTTAAATATATACTTACCTGTAACCTAAGAACAGAAGTGAAACCTAAGGAAATGAAACCTAAGTAAAAGGGGTGAAGTTAAACAGATACTCACGTGAGCCCAACAGAGGGGAACAAACTTAAATAGAAGAAGAAGATGCTCTGACCTGCCTGATGAAGAACAAATAGTTTTCGAAACGTTGCAACAAGGCAGAGCTAAGAAAGGATTAAGCCTAATTTTTGGACCAGCACAAGGGAAATTGCCCTGTGTTTATTGAGCCTCAGTATGGATGACAGCATGAGTGGAGTTGGGTGAGTTTTGCTTTTACTTTGGATTTGGGAGGATGATGTGTGGAGTTTGGATGTGTTTCTGGAGTGCTTGGTACTTTGTGGATGTGGGAATGGCGGATGTCCGATGCCTCGGACACACACATTTCAATGGACAGTGCACCAACTGGTCTTGCCAGTTTTTTGCTTTACCCTAACCGGCCAGTGCCTTGGTGATGTGTGTCTGTGGAGAGTCCATTCACGGTGACGACATCCTGCCTGGCCCTTCCCCCGGAGGCCCAGGCACGATGGGACTGCCATCCCTAGCCCCTAACCCTGACCTTAACCTCAGTGGGGTGAGACGTTAACCCTAGCCGCCATGCCTAACCCTAACCCTGGGCGCCTTTAAACCTAAATTAAGAAGAAAAGTTAAATAAATACTTACCTGAGCCTAAATACAGAGAAGAAAAGTTCAAACAGAACACTTACCCAGGGGAGAAGAAAAACCTAAATAAAGAAGAAAAAGTTAAATATATACTTACCTGTAACCTAAGAACAGAAGTGAAACCTAAGGAAATGAAACCTAAGCAAAAGGGGTGAAGTTAAACAGATACTCACGTGAGCCCAACAGAGGGGAACAAACTTAAATAGAAGAAGAAGATGCTCTGACCTGCCTGATGAAGAACAAATAGTTTTCGAAACGTTGCAACAAGGCAGAGCTAAGAAAGGATTAAGCCTAATTTTTGGACCAGCACAAGGGAAATTGCCCTGTGTTTATTGAGCCTCAGTATGGATGACAGCATGAGTGGGGTTGGGTGAGTTTTGCTTTTACTTTGGATTTGGGAGGATGATGTGTGGAGTTTGGATGTGTTTCTGGAGTGCTTGGTACTTTGTGGATGTGGGAATGGCGGATGTCCGATGCCTCGGACACACACATTTCAATGGACAGTGCACCAACTGGTCTTGCCAGTTTTTTGCTTTACCCTAACCGGCCAGTGCCTTGGTGATGTGTGTCTGTGGAGAGTCCATTCACGGTGACGACATCCTGCCTGGCCCTTCCCCCGGAGGCCCAGGCACGATGGGACTGCCATCCCTAGCCCCTAACCCTGACCTTAACCTCAGTGGGGTGAGACGTTAACCCTAGCCGCCATGCCTAACCCTAACCCTGGGCGCCTTTAAACCTAAATTAAGAAGAAAAGTTAAATAAATACTTACCTGAGCCTAAATAAAGAGAAGAAAAGTTAAAACAGAACACTTACCCAGGGGAGAAGAAAAACCTAAATAAAGAAGAAAAAGTTAAATATATACTTACCTGTAACCTAAGAACAGAAGTGAAACCTAAGGAAATGAAACCTAAGCAAAAGGGGTGAAGTTAAACAGATACTCACGTGAGCCCAACAGAGGGGAACAAACTTAAATAGAAGAAGAAGATGCTCTGACCTGCCTGATGAAGAACAAATAGTTTTCGAAACGTTGCAACAAGGCAGAGCTAAGAAAGGATTAAGCCTAATTTTTGGACCAGCACAAGGGAAATTGCCCTGTGTTTATTGAGCCTCAGTATGGATGACAGCATGAGTGGGGTTGGGTGAGTTTTGCTTTTACTTTGGATTTGGGAGGATGATGTGTGGAGTTTGGATGGGTTTCTGGAGTGCTTGGTACTTTGTGGATGTGGGAATGGCGGATGTCCGATGCCTCGGACACACACATTTCAATGGACAGTGCACCAACTGGTCTTGCCAGTTTTTTGCTTTACCCTAACCGGCCAGTGCCTTGGTGATGTGTGTCTGTGGAGAGTCCATTCACGGTGACGACATCCTGCCTGGCCCTTCCCCCGGAGGCCCAGGCACGATGGGACTGCCATCCCTAGCCCCTAACCCTGACCTTAACCTCAGTGGGGTGAGACGTTAACCCTAGCCGCCATGCCTAACCCTAACCCTGGGCGCCTTTAAACCTAAATTAAGAAGAAAAGTTAAATAAATACTTACCTGAGCCTAAATAAAGAGAAGAAAAGTTAAAACAGAACACTTACCCAGGGGAGAAGAAAAACCTAAATAAAGAAGAAAAAGTTAAATATATACTTACCTGTAACCTAAGAACAGAAGTGAAACCTAAGGAAATGAAACCTAAGCAAAAGGGGTGAAGTTAAACAGATACTCACGTGAGCCCAACAGAGGGGAACAAACTTAAATAGAAGAAGAAGATGCTCTGACCTGCCTGATGAAGAACAAATAGTTTTCGAAACGTTGCAACAAGGCAGAGCTAAGAAAGGATTAAGCCTAATTTTTGGACCAGCACAAGGGAAATTGCCCTGTGTTTATTGAGCCTCAGTATGGATGACAGCATGAGTGGGGTTGGGTGAGTTTTGCTTTTACTTTGGATTTGGGAGGATGATGTGTGGAGTTTGGATGGGTTTCTGGAGTGCTTGGTACTTTGTGGATGTGGGAATGGCGGATGTCCGATGCCTCGGACACACACATTTCAATGGACAGTGCACCAACTGGTCTTGCCAGTTTTTTGCTTTACCCTAACCGGCCAGTGCCTTGGTGATGTGTGTCTGTGGAGAGTCCATTCACGGTGACGACATCCTGCCTGGCCCTTCCCCCGGAGGCCCAGGCACGATGGGACTGCCATCCCTAGCCCCTAACCCTGACCTTAACCTCAGTGGGGTGAGACGTTAACCCTAGCCGCCATGCCTAACCCTAACCCTGGGCGCCTTTAAACCTAAATTAAGAAGAAAAGTTAAATAAATACTTACCTGAGCCTAAATAAAGAGAAGAAAAGTTAAAACAGAACACTTACCCAGGGGAGAAGAAAAACCTAAATAAAGAAGAAAAAGTTAAATATATACTTACCTGTAACCTAAGAACAGAAGTGAAACCTAAGGAAATGAAACCTAAGCAAAAGGGGTGAAGTTAAACAGATACTCACGTGAGCCCAACAGAGGGGAACAAACTTAAATAGAAGAAGAAGATGCTCTGACCTGCCTGATGAAGAACAAATAGTTTTCGAAACGTTGCAACAAGGCAGAGCTAAGAAAGGATTAAGCCTAATTTTTGGACCAGCACAAGGGAAATTGCCCTGTGTTTATTGAGCCTCAGTATGGATGACAGCATGAGTGGGGTTGGGTGAGTTTTGCTTTTACTTTGGATTTGGGAGGATGATGTGTGGAGTTTGGATGGGTTTCTGGAGTGCTTGGTACTTTGTGGATGTGGGAATGGCGGATGTCCGATGCCTCGGACACACACATTTCAATGGACAGTGCACCAACTGGTCTTGCCAGTTTTTTGCTTTACCCTAACCGGCCAGTGCCTTGGTGATGTGTGTCTGTGGAGAGTCCATTCACGGTGACGACATCCTGCCTGGCCCTTCCCCCGGAGGCCCAGGCACGATGGGACTGCCATCCCTAGCCCCTAACCCTGACCTTAACCTCAGTGGGGTGAGACGTTAACCCTAGCCGCCATGCCTAACCCTAACCCTGGGCGCCTTTAAACCTAAATTAAGAAGAAAAGTTAAATAAATACTTACCTGAGCCTAAATAAAGAGAAGAAAAGTTAAAACAGAACACTTACCCAGGGGAGAAGAAAAACCTAAATAAAGAAGAAAAAGTTAAATATATACTTACCTGTAACCTAAGAACAGAAGTGAAACCTAAGGAAATGAAACCTAAGCAAAAGGGGTGAAGTTAAACAGATACTCACGTGAGCCCAACAGAGGGGAACAAACTTAAATAGAAGAAGAAGATGCTCTGACCTGCCTGATGAAGAACAAATAGTTTTCGAAACGTTGCAACAAGGCAGAGCTAAGAAAGGATTAAGCCTAATTTTTGGACCAGCACAAGGGAAATTGCCCTGTGTTTATTGAGCCTCAGTATGGATGACAGCATGAGTGGGGTTGGGTGAGTTTTGCTTTTACTTTGGATTTGGGAGGATGATGTGTGGAGTTTGGATGGGTTTCTGGAGTGCTTGGTACTTTGTGGATGTGGGAATGGCGGATGTCCGATGCCTCGGACACACACATTTCAATGGACAGTGCACCAACTGGTCTTGCCAGTTTTTTGCTTTACCCTAACCGGCCAGTGCCTTGGTGATGTGTGTCTGTGGAGAGTCCATTCACGGTGACGACATCCTGCCTGGCCCTTCCCCCGGAGGCCCAGGCACGATGGGACTGCCATCCCTAGCCCCTAACCCTGACCTTAACCTCAGTGGGGTGAGACGTTAACCCTAGCCGCCATGCCTAACCCTAACCCTGGGCGCCTTTAAACCTAAATTAAGAAGAAAAGTTAAATAAATACTTACCTGAGCCTAAATAAAGAGAAGAAAAGTTAAAACAGAACACTTACCCAGGGGAGAAGAAAAACCTAAATAAAGAAGAAAAAGTTAAATATATACTTACCTGTAACCTAAGAACAGAAGTGAAACCTAAGGAAATGAAACCTAAGCAAAAGGGGTGAAGTTAAACAGATACTCACGTGAGCCCAACAGAGGGGAACAAACTTAAATAGAAGAAGAAGATGCTCTGACCTGCCTGATGAAGAACAAATAGTTTTCGAAACGTTGCAACAAGGCAGAGCTAAGAAAGGATTAAGCCTAATTTTTGGACCAGCACAAGGGAAATTGCCCTGTGTTTATTGAGCCTCAGTATGGATGACAGCATGAGTGGGGTTGGGTGAGTTTTGCTTTTACTTTGGATTTGGGAGGATGATGTGTGGAGTTTGGATGGGTTTCTGGAGTGCTTGGTACTTTGTGGATGTGGGAATGGCGGATGTCCGATGCCTCGGACACACACATTTCAATGGACAGTGCACCAACTGGTCTTGCCAGTTTTTTGCTTTACCCTAACCGGCCAGTGCCTTGGTGATGTGTGTCTGTGGAGAGTCCATTCACGGTGACGACATCCTGCCTGGCCCTTCCCCCGGAGGCCCAGGCACGATGGGACTGCCATCCCTAGCCCCTAACCCTGACCTTAACCTCAGTGGGGTGAGACGTTAACCCTAGCCGCCATGCCTAACCCTAACCCTGGGCGCCTTTAAACCTAAATTAAGAAGAAAAGTTAAATAAATACTTACCTGAGCCTAAATAAAGAGAAGAAAAGTTAAAACAGAACACTTACCCAGGGGAGAAGAAAAACCTAAATAAAGAAGAAAAAGTTAAATATATACTTACCTGTAACCTAAGAACAGAAGTGAAACCTAAGGAAATGAAACCTAAGCAAAAGGGGTGAAGTTAAACAGATACTCACGTGAGCCCAACAGAGGGGAACAAACTTAAATAGAAGAAGAAGATGCTCTGACCTGCCTGATGAAGAACAAATAGTTTTCGAAACGTTGCAACAAGGCAGAGCTAAGAAAGGATTAAGCCTAATTTTTGGACCAGCACAAGGGAAATTGCCCTGTGTTTATTGAGCCTCAGTATGGATGACAGCATGAGTGGGGTTGGGTGAGTTTTGCTTTTACTTTGGATTTGGGAGGATGATGTGTGGAGTTTGGATGTGTTTCTGGAGTGCTTGGTACTTTGTGGATGTGGGAATGGCGGATGTCCGATGCCTCGGACACACACATTTCAATGGACAGTGCACCAACTGGTCTTGCCAGTTTTTTGCTTTACCCTAACCGGCCAGTGCCTTGGTGATGTGTGTCTGTGGAGAGTCCATTCACGGTGACGACATCCTGCCTGGCCCTTCCCCCGGAGGCCCAGGCACGATGGGACTGCCATCCCTAGCCCCTAACCCTGACCTTAACCTCAGTGGGGTGAGACGTTAACCCTAGCCGCCATGCCTAACCCTAACCCTGGGCGCCTTTAAACCTAAATTAAGAAGAAAAGTTAAATAAATACTTACCTGAGCCTAAATAAAGAGAAGAAAAGTTAAAACAGAACACTTACCCAGGGGAGAAGAAAAACCTAAATAAAGAAGAAAAAGTTAAATATATACTTACCTGTAACCTAAGAACAGAAGTGAAACCTAAGGAAATGAAACCTAAGCAAAAGGGGTGAAGTTAAACAGATACTCACGTGAGCCCAACAGAGGGGAACAAACTTAAATAGAAGAAGAAGATGCTCTGACCTGCCTGATGAAGAACAAATAGTTTTCGAAACGTTGCAACAAGGCAGAGCTAAGAAAGGATTAAGCCTAATTTTTGGACCAGCACAAGGGAAATTGCCCTGTGTTTATTGAGCCTCAGTATGGATGACAGCATGAGTGGGGTTGGGTGAGTTTTGCTTTTACTTTGGATTTGGGAGGATGATGTGTGGAGTTTGGATGTGTTTCTGGAGTGCTTGGTACTTTGTGGATGTGGGAATGGCGGATGTCCGATGCCTCGGACACACACATTTCAATGGACAGTGCACCAACTGGTCTTGCCAGTTTTTTGCTTTACCCTAACCGGCCAGTGCCTTGGTGATGTGTGTCTGTGGAGAGTCCATTCACGGTGACGACATCCTGCCTGGCCCTTCCCCCGGAGGCCCAGGCACGATGGGACTGCCATCCCTAGCCCCTAACCCTGACCTTAACCTCAGTGGGGTGAGACGTTAACCCTAGCCGCCATGCCTAACCCTAACCCTGGGCGCCTTTAAACCTAAATTAAGAAGAAAAGTTAAATAAATACTTACCTGAGCCTAAATACAGAGAAGAAAAGTTAAAACAGAACACTTACCCAGGGGAGAAGAAAAACCTAAATAAAGAAGAAAAAGTTAAATATATACTTACCTGTAACCTAAGAACAGAAGTGAAACCTAAGGAAATGAAACCTAAGCAAAAGGGGTGAAGTTAAACAGATACTCACGTGAGCCCAACAGAGGGGAACAAACTTAAATAGAAGAAGAAGATGCTCTGACCTGCCTGATGAAGAACAAATAGTTTTCGAAACGTTGCAACAAGGCAGAGCTAAGAAAGGATTAAGCCTAATTTTTGGACCAGCACAAGGGAAATTGCCCTGTGTTTATTGAGCCTCAGTATGGATGACAGCATGAGTGGGGTTGGGTGAGTTTTGCTTTTACTTTGGATTTGGGAGGATGATGTGTGGAGTTTGGATGTGTTTCTGGAGTGCTTGGTACTTTGTGGATGTGGGAATGGCGGATGTCCGATGCCTCGGACACACACATTTCAATGGACAGTGCACCAACTGGTCTTGCCAGTTTTTTGCTTTACCCTAACCGGCCAGTGCCTTGGTGATGTGTGTCTGTGGAGAGTCCATTCACGGTGACGACATCCTGCCTGGCCCTTCCCCCGGAGGCCCAGGCACGATGGGACTGCCATCCCTAGCCCCTAACCCTGACCTTAACCTCAGTGGGGTGAGACGTTAACCCTAGCCGCCATGCCTAACCCTAACCCTGGGCGCCTTTAAACCTAAATTAAGAAGAAAAGTTAAATAAATACTTACCTGAGCCTAAATAAAGAGAAGAAAAGTTAAAACAGAACACTTACCCAGGGGAGAAGAAAAACCTAAATAAAGAAGAAAAAGTTAAATATATACTTACCTGTAACCTAAGAACAGAAGTGAAACCTAAGGAAATGAAACCTAAGCAAAAGGGGTGAAGTTAAACAGATACTCACGTGAGCCCAACAGAGGGGAACAAACTTAAATAGAAGAAGAAGATGCTCTGACCTGCCTGATGAAGAACAAATAGTTTTCGAAACGTTGCAACAAGGCAGAGCTAAGAAAGGATTAAGCCTAATTTTTGGACCAGCACAAGGGAAATTGCCCTGTGTTTATTGAGCCTCAGTATGGATGACAGCATGAGTGGGGTTGGGTGAGTTTTGCTTTTACTTTGGATTTGGGAGGATGATGTGTGGAGTTTGGATGTGTTTCTGGAGTGCTTGGTACTTTGTGGATGTGGGAATGGCGGATGTCCGATGCCTCGGACACACACATTTCAATGGACAGTGCACCAACTGGTCTTGCCAGTTTTTTGCTTTACCCTAACCGGCCAGTGCCTTGGTGATGTGTGTCTGTGGAGAGTCCATTCACGGTGACGACATCCTGCCTGGCCCTTCCCCCGGAGGCCCAGGCACGATGGGACTGCCATCCCTAGCCCCTAACCCTGACCTTAACCTCAGTGGGGTGAGACGTTAACCCTAGCCGCCATGCCTAACCCTAACCCTGGGCGCCTTTAAACCTAAATTAAGAAGAAAAGTTAAATAAATACTTACCTGAGCCTAAATAAAGAGAAGAAAAGTTAAAACAGAACACTTACCCAGGGGAGAAGAAAAACCTAAATAAAGAAGAAAAAGTTAAATATATACTTACCTGTAACCTAAGAACAGAAGTGAAACCTAAGGAAATGAAACCTAAGCAAAAGGGGTGAAGTTAAACAGATACTCACGTGAGCCCAACAGAGGGGAACAAACTTAAATAGAAGAAGAAGATGCTCTGACCTGCCTGATGAAGAACAAATAGTTTTCGAAACGTTGCAACAAGGCAGAGCTAAGAAAGGATTAAGCCTAATTTTTGGACCAGCACAAGGGAAATTGCCCTGTGTTTATTGAGCCTCAGTATGGATGACAGCATGAGTGGGGTTGGGTGAGTTTTGCTTTTACTTTGGATTTGGGAGGATGATGTGTGGAGTTTGGATGTGTTTCTGGAGTGCTTGGTACTTTGTGGATGTGGGAATGGCGGATGTCCGATGCCTCGGACACACACATTTCAATGGACAGTGCACCAACTGGTCTTGCCAGTTTTTTGCTTTACCCTAACCGGCCAGTGCCTTGGTGATGTGTGTCTGTGGAGAGTCCATTCACGGTGACGACATCCTGCCTGGCCCTTCCCCCGGAGGCCCAGGCACGATGGGACTGCCATCCCTAGCCCCTAACCCTGACCTTAACCTCAGTGGGGTGAGACGTTAACCCTAGCCGCCATGCCTAACCCTAACCCTGGGCGCCTTTAAACCTAAATTAAGAAGAAAAGTTAAATAAATACTTACCTGAGCCTAAATAAAGAGAAGAAAAGTTAAAACAGAACACTTACCCAGGGGAGAAGAAAAACCTAAATAAAGAAGAAAAAGTTAAATATATACTTACCTGTAACCTAAGAACAGAAGTGAAACCTAAGGAAATGAAACCTAAGCAAAAGGGGTGAAGTTAAACAGATACTCACGTGAGCCCAACAGAGGGGAACAAACTTAAATAGAAGAAGAAGATGCTCTGACCTGCCTGATGAAGAACAAATAGTTTTCGAAACGTTGCAACAAGGCAGAGCTAAGAAAGGATTAAGCCTAATTTTTGGACCAGCACAAGGGAAATTGCCCTGTGTTTATTGAGCCTCAGTATGGATGACAGCATGAGTGGGGTTGGGTGAGTTTTGCTTTTACTTTGGATTTGGGAGGATGATGTGTGGAGTTTGGATGGGTTTCTGGAGTGCTTGGTACTTTGTGGATGTGGGAATGGCGGATGTCCGATGCCTCGGACACACACATTTCAATGGACAGTGCACCAACTGGTCTTGCCAGTTTTTTGCTTTACCCTAACCGGCCAGTGCCTTGGTGATGTGTGTCTGTGGAGAGTCCATTCACGGTGACGACATCCTGCCTGGCCCTTCCCCCGGAGGCCCAGGCACGATGGGACTGCCATCCCTAGCCCCTAACCCTGACCTTAACCTCAGTGGGGTGAGACGTTAACCCTAGCCGCCATGCCTAACCCTAACCCTGGGCGCCTTTAAACCTAAATTAAGAAGAAAAGTTAAATAAATACTTACCTGAGCCTAAATAAAGAGAAGAAAAGTTAAAACAGAACACTTACCCAGGGGAGAAGAAAAACCTAAATAAAGAAGAAAAAGTTAAATATATACTTACCTGTAACCTAAGAACAGAAGTGAAACCTAAGGAAATGAAACCTAAGCAAAAGGGGTGAAGTTAAACAGATACTCACGTGAGCCCAACAGAGGGGAACAAACTTAAATAGAAGAAGAAGATGCTCTGACCTGCCTGATGAAGAACAAATAGTTTTCGAAACGTTGCAACAAGGCAGAGCTAAGAAAGGATTAAGCCTAATTTTTGGACCAGCACAAGGGAAATTGCCCTGTGTTTATTGAGCCTCAGTATGGATGACAGCATGAGTGGGGTTGGGTGAGTTTTGCTTTTACTTTGGATTTGGGAGGATGATGTGTGGAGTTTGGATGGGTTTCTGGAGTGCTTGGTACTTTGTGGATGTGGGAATGGCGGATGTCCGATGCCTCGGACACACACATTTCAATGGACAGTGCACCAACTGGTCTTGCCAGTTTTTTGCTTTACCCTAACCGGCCAGTGCCTTGGTGATGTGTGTCTGTGGAGAGTCCATTCACGGTGACGACATCCTGCCTGGCCCTTCCCCCGGAGGCCCAGGCACGATGGGACTGCCATCCCTAGCCCCTAACCCTGACCTTAACCTCAGTGGGGTGAGACGTTAACCCTAGCCGCCATGCCTAACCCTAACCCTGGGCGCCTTTAAACCTAAATTAAGAAGAAAAGTTAAATAAATACTTACCTGAGCCTAAATAAAGAGAAGAAAAGTTAAAACAGAACACTTACCCAGGGGAGAAGAAAAACCTAAATAAAGAAGAAAAAGTTAAATATATACTTACCTGTAACCTAAGAACAGAAGTGAAACCTAAGGAAATGAAACCTAAGCAAAAGGGGTGAAGTTAAACAGATACTCACGTGAGCCCAACAGAGGGGAACAAACTTAAATAGAAGAAGAAGATGCTCTGACCTGCCTGATGAAGAACAAATAGTTTTCGAAACGTTGCAACAAGGCAGAGCTAAGAAAGGATTAAGCCTAATTTTTGGACCAGCACAAGGGAAATTGCCCTGTGTTTATTGAGCCTCAGTATGGATGACAGCATGAGTGGGGTTGGGTGAGTTTTGCTTTTACTTTGGATTTGGGAGGATGATGTGTGGAGTTTGGATGGGTTTCTGGAGTGCTTGGTACTTTGTGGATGTGGGAATGGCGGATGTCCGATGCCTCGGACACACACATTTCAATGGACAGTGCACCAACTGGTCTTGCCAGTTTTTTGCTTTACCCTAACCGGCCAGTGCCTTGGTGATGTGTGTCTGTGGAGAGTCCATTCACGGTGACGACATCCTGCCTGGCCCTTCCCCCGGAGGCCCAGGCACGATGGGACTGCCATCCCTAGCCCCTAACCCTGACCTTAACCTCAGTGGGGTGAGACGTTAACCCTAGCCGCCATGCCTAACCCTAACCCTGGGCGCCTTTAAACCTAAATTAAGAAGAAAAGTTAAATAAATACTTACCTGAGCCTAAATAAAGAGAAGAAAAGTTAAAACAGAACACTTACCCAGGGGAGAAGAAAAACCTAAATAAAGAAGAAAAAGTTAAATATATACTTACCTGTAACCTAAGAACAGAAGTGAAACCTAAGGAAATGAAACCTAAGCAAAAGGGGTGAAGTTAAACAGATACTCACGTGAGCCCAACAGAGGGGAACAAACTTAAATAGAAGAAGAAGATGCTCTGACCTGCCTGATGAAGAACAAATAGTTTTCGAAACGTTGCAACAAGGCAGAGCTAAGAAAGGATTAAGCCTAATTTTTGGACCAGCACAAGGGAAATTGCCCTGTGTTTATTGAGCCTCAGTATGGATGACAGCATGAGTGGGGTTGGGTGAGTTTTGCTTTTACTTTGGATTTGGGAGGATGATGTGTGGAGTTTGGATGGGTTTCTGGAGTGCTTGGTACTTTGTGGATGTGGGAATGGCGGATGTCCGATGCCTCGGACACACACATTTCAATGGACAGTGCACCAACTGGTCTTGCCAGTTTTTTGCTTTACCCTAACCGGCCAGTGCCTTGGTGATGTGTGTCTGTGGAGAGTCCATTCACGGTGACGACATCCTGCCTGGCCCTTCCCCCGGAGGCCCAGGCACGATGGGACTGCCATCCCTAGCCCCTAACCCTGACCTTAACCTCAGTGGGGTGAGACGTTAACCCTAGCCGCCATGCCTAACCCTAACCCTGGGCGCCTTTAAACCTAAATTAAGAAGAAAAGTTAAATAAATACTTACCTGAGCCTAAATAAAGAGAAGAAAAGTTAAAACAGAACACTTACCCAGGGGAGAAGAAAAACCTAAATAAAGAAGAAAAAGTTAAATATATACTTACCTGTAACCTAAGAACAGAAGTGAAACCTAAGGAAATGAAACCTAAGCAAAAGGGGTGAAGTTAAACAGATACTCACGTGAGCCCAACAGAGGGGAACAAACTTAAATAGAAGAAGAAGATGCTCTGACCTGCCTGATGAAGAACAAATAGTTTTCGAAACGTTGCAACAAGGCAGAGCTAAGAAAGGATTAAGCCTAATTTTTGGACCAGCACAAGGGAAATTGCCCTGTGTTTATTGAGCCTCAGTATGGATGACAGCATGAGTGGGGTTGGGTGAGTTTTGCTTTTACTTTGGATTTGGGAGGATGATGTGTGGAGTTTGGATGTGTTTCTGGAGTGCTTGGTACTTTGTGGATGTGGGAATGGCGGATGTCCGATGCCTCGGACACACACATTTCAATGGACAGTGCACCAACTGGTCTTGCCAGTTTTTTGCTTTACCCTAACCGGCCAGTG
Source organism: Nibea coibor (assembly GCA_023373845.1). Taxonomy (NCBI): domain Eukaryota; kingdom Metazoa; phylum Chordata; class Actinopteri; family Sciaenidae; genus Nibea; species Nibea coibor. The sequence goes on along the minus strand of CM041717.1, from coordinate 26,873,819 downwards.
CCTTGGTGATGTGTGTCTGTGGAGAGTCCATTCACGGTGACGACATCCTGCCTGGCCCTTCCCCCGGAGGCCCAGGCACGATGGGACTGCCATCCCTAGCCCCTAACCCTGACCTTAACCTCAGTGGGGTGAGACGTTAACCCTAGCCGCCATGCCTAACCCTAACCCTGGGCGCCTTTAAACCTAAATTAAGAAGAAAAGTTAAATAAATACTTACCTGAGCCTAAATAAAGAGAAGAAAAGTTAAAACAGAACACTTACCCAGGGGAGAAGAAAAACCTAAATAAAGAAGAAAAAGTTAAATATATACTTACCTGTAACCTAAGAACAGAAGTGAAACCTAAGGAAATGAAACCTAAGCAAAAGGGGTGAAGTTAAACAGATACTCACGTGAGCCCAACAGAGGGGAACAAACTTAAATAGAAGAAGAAGATGCTCTGACCTGCCTGATGAAGAACAAATAGTTTTCGAAACGTTGCAACAAGGCAGAGCTAAGAAAGGATTAAGCCTAATTTTTGGACCAGCACAAGGGAAATTGCCCTGTGTTTATTGAGCCTCAGTATGGATGACAGCATGAGTGGGGTTGGGTGAGTTTTGCTTTTACTTTGGATTTGGGAGGATGATGTGTGGAGTTTGGATGTGTTTCTGGAGTGCTTGGTACTTTGTGGATGTGGGAATGGCGGATGTCCGATGCCTCGGACACACACATTTCAATGGACAGTGCACCAACTGGTCTTGCCAGTTTTTTGCTTTACCCTAACCGGCCAGTGCCTTGGTGATGTGTGTCTGTGGAGAGTCCATTCACGGTGACGACATCCTGCCTGGCCCTTCCCCCGGAGGCCCAGGCACGATGGGACTGCCATCCCTAGCCCCTAACCCTGACCTTAACCTCAGTGGGGTGAGACGTTAACCCTAGCCGCCATGCCTAACCCTAACCCTGGGCGCCTTTAAACCTAAATTAAGAAGAAAAGTTAAATAAATACTTACCTGAGCCTAAATACAGAGAAGAAAAGTTAAAACAGAACACTTACCCAGGGGAGAAGAAAAACCTAAATAAAGAAGAAAAAGTTAAATATATACTTACCTGTAACCTAAGAACAGAAGTGAAACCTAAGGAAATGAAACCTAAGCAAAAGGGGTGAAGTTAAACAGATACTCACGTGAGCCCAACAGAGGGGAACAAACTTAAATAGAAGAAGAAGATGCTCTGACCTGCCTGATGAAGAACAAATAGTTTTCGAAACGTTGCAACAAGGCAGAGCTAAGAAAGGATTAAGCCTAATTTTTGGACCAGCACAAGGGAAATTGCCCTGTGTTTATTGAGCCTCAGTATGGATGACAGCATGAGTGGGGTTGGGTGAGTTTTGCTTTTACTTTGGATTTGGGAGGATGATGTGTGGAGTTTGGATGTGTTTCTGGAGTGCTTGGTACTTTGTGGATGTGGGAATGGCGGATGTCCGATGCCTCGGACACACACATTTCAATGGACAGTGCACCAACTGGTCTTGCCAGTTTTTTGCTTTACCCTAACCGGCCAGTGCCTTGGTGATGTGTGTCTGTGGAGAGTCCATTCACGGTGACGACATCCTGCCTGGCCCTTCCCCCGGAGGCCCAGGCACGATGGGACTGCCATCCCTAGCCCCTAACCCTGACCTTAACCTCAGTGGGGTGAGACGTTAACCCTAGCCGCCATGCCTAACCCTAACCCTGGGCGCCTTTAAACCTAAATTAAGAAGAAAAGTTAAATAAATACTTACCTGAGCCTAAATAAAGAGAAGAAAAGTTAAAACAGAACACTTACCCAGGGGAGAAGAAAAACCTAAATAAAGAAGAAAAAGTTAAATATATACTTACCTGTAACCTAAGAACAGAAGTGAAACCTAAGGAAATGAAACCTAAGCAAAAGGGGTGAAGTTAAACAGATACTCACGTGAGCCCAACAGAGGGGAACAAACTTAAATAGAAGAAGAAGATGCTCTGACCTGCCTGATGAAGAACAAATAGTTTTCGAAACGTTGCAACAAGGCAGAGCTAAGAAAGGATTAAGCCTAATTTTTGGACCAGCACAAGGGAAATTGCCCTGTGTTTATTGAGCCTCAGTATGGATGACAGCATGAGTGGGGTTGGGTGAGTTTTGCTTTTACTTTGGATTTGGGAGGATGATGTGTGGAGTTTGGATGTGTTTCTGGAGTGCTTGGTACTTTGTGGATGTGGGAATGGCGGATGTCCGATGCCTCGGACACACACATTTCAATGGACAGTGCACCAACTGGTCTTGCCAGTTTTTTGCTTTACCCTAACCGGCCAGTGCCTTGGTGATGTGTGTCTGTGGAGAGTCCATTCACGGTGACGACATCCTGCCTGGCCCTTCCCCCGGAGGCCCAGGCACGATGGGACTGCCATCCCTAGCCCCTAACCCTGACCTTAACCTCAGTGGGGTGAGACGTTAACCCTAGCCGCCATGCCTAACCCTAACCCTGGGCGCCTTTAAACCTAAATTAAGAAGAAAAGTTAAATAAATACTTACCTGAGCCTAAATAAAGAGAAGAAAAGTTAAAACAGAACACTTACCCAGGGGAGAAGAAAAACCTAAATAAAGAAGAAAAAGTTAAATATATACTTACCTGTAACCTAAGAACAGAAGTGAAACCTAAGGAAATGAAACCTAAGCAAAAGGGGTGAAGTTAAACAGATACTCACGTGAGCCCAACAGAGGGGAACAAACTTAAATAGAAGAAGAAGATGCTCTGACCTGCCTGATGAAGAACAAATAGTTTTCGAAACGTTGCAACAAGGCAGAGCTAAGAAAGGATTAAGCCTAATTTTTGGACCAGCACAAGGGAAATTGCCCTGTGTTTATTGAGCCTCAGTATGGATGACAGCATGAGTGGGGTTGGGTGAGTTTTGCTTTTACTTTGGATTTGGGAGGATGATGTGTGGAGTTTGGATGTGTTTCTGGAGTGCTTGGTACTTTGTGGATGTGGGAATGGCGGATGTCCGATGCCTCGGACACACACATTTCAATGGACAGTGCACCAACTGGTCTTGCCAGTTTTTTGCTTTACCCTAACCGGCCAGTGCCTTGGTGATGTGTGTCTGTGGAGAGTCCATTCACGGTGACGACATCCTGCCTGGCCCTTCCCCCGGAGGCCCAGGCACGATGGGACTGCCATCCCTAGCCCCTAACCCTGACCTTAACCTCAGTGGGGTGAGACGTTAACCCTAGCCGCCATGCCTAACCCTAACCCTGGGCGCCTTTAAACCTAAATTAAGAAGAAAAGTTAAATAAATACTTACCTGAGCCTAAATAAAGAGAAGAAAAGTTAAAACAGAACACTTACCCAGGGGAGAAGAAAAACCTAAATAAAGAAGAAAAAGTTAAATATATACTTACCTGTAACCTAAGAACAGAAGTGAAACCTAAGGAAATGAAACCTAAGCAAAAGGGGTGAAGTTAAACAGATACTCACGTGAGCCCAACAGAGGGGAACAAACTTAAATAGAAGAAGAAGATGCTCTGACCTGCCTGATGAAGAACAAATAGTTTTCGAAACGTTGCAACAAGGCAGAGCTAAGAAAGGATTAAGCCTAATTTTTGGACCAGCACAAGGGAAATTGCCCTGTGTTTATTGAGCCTCAGTATGGATGACAGCATGAGTGGGGTTGGGTGAGTTTTGCTTTTACTTTGGATTTGGGAGGATGATGTGTGGAGTTTGGATGTGTTTCTGGAGTGCTTGGTACTTTGTGGATGTGGGAATGGCGGATGTCCGATGCCTCGGACACACACATTTCAATGGACAGTGCACCAACTGGTCTTGCCAGTTTTTTGCTTTACCCTAACCGGCCAGTGCCTTGGTGATGTGTGTCTGTGGAGAGTCCATTCACGGTGACGACATCCTGCCTGGCCCTTCCCCCGGAGGCCCAGGCACGATGGGACTGCCATCCCTAGCCCCTAACCCTGACCTTAACCTCAGTGGGGTGAGACGTTAACCCTAGCCGCCATGCCTAACCCTAACCCTGGGCGCCTTTAAACCTAAATTAAGAAGAAAAGTTAAATAAATACTTACCTGAGCCTAAATAAAGAGAAGAAAAGTTAAAACAGAACACTTACCCAGGGGAGAAGAAAAACCTAAATAAAGAAGAAAAAGTTAAATATATACTTACCTGTAACCTAAGAACAGAAGTGAAACCTAAGGAAATGAAACCTAAGCAAAAGGGGTGAAGTTAAACAGATACTCACGTGAGCCCAACAGAGGGGAACAAACTTAAATAGAAGAAGAAGATGCTCTGACCTGCCTGATGAAGAACAAATAGTTTTCGAAACGTTGCAACAAGGCAGAGCTAAGAAAGGATTAAGCCTAATTTTTGGACCAGCACAAGGGAAATTGCCCTGTGTTTATTGAGCCTCAGTATGGATGACAGCATGAGTGGGGTTGGGTGAGTTTTGCTTTTACTTTGGATTTGGGAGGATGATGTGTGGAGTTTGGATGTGTTTCTGGAGTGCTTGGTACTTTGTGGATGTGGGAATGGCGGATGTCCGATGCCTCGGACACACACATTTCAATGGACAGTGCACCAACTGGTCTTGCCAGTTTTTTGCTTTACCCTAACCCTAACCCCTAACCCTAACCCTAACCCTAATTAGGAGACACCCTAATTGTCGACTTCGGCTCATCCGACAGAGCTCGTCGAGACGATCGCAACGGTGCCACTCTCGTCGCTCTACGACGTTGCAAAAGTGCCCTTTTGCATTTAAATACGCCGCACGGAAGCGGCCCGTTTTCTCCGCCCTCGAACCTCCAAAAATTCTGAAAGTCACACCAAAAAATCCAGCTCGCCGCGCTCTTTTTTTTGACACCAAGCTCGTCCGGATCGGACGACAAAAGTGCAGATGACCCGTTTTCACTGACACCAGGTGGCGCATGGACGCAATAGGCACTTTATGGAAGATTCCACATTTCAGACACTTGCCATTAAGATTCCACATTTCAGACACATGCCACTCATTTTCACTCCCGTGGCCCTTCAAGGGCCCAGAAGCGTCCGATCGACAAGTGGGTCATCTCCACCCCCCCATTTTCAGCCATGCCCGTTCCAATGACGCCACCCCCAAGCCTCTACAGTGTTGGGAAGTGGACTAACTTCAAAAGGTCCCTGAAAAACATTACTTAAAATAAGGCAGCCATTTCCCACTGGCCTGCTTTCAGTGCCTCTTCGCTCAGCAGGAAGCGATTTCAATCAATGGTTCAATTGACACCAAAACCAACCGTGTGTGACTTTTGCTTCGGGAAATGTGGTTAAAAGTGCCCATATATAGCTATACTTTCATAAACTATCTGTGCTTCCAAAATCTGCCTATGCTTCCAACTTCCAAATTCTGCACTTCCAAGTTGGAACTGTCCATATTATGGAATGTGGAAGTATCCAGAATCTGGAAGCTGCCCCATGGCAAGCGAGAATGTGGAAGGCTTCCAAATTCTGCACTTCCAAGTTGGAACTGTCCACAATATGGAATGTGCAAGTGTCCAGAATCTGGAAGCTGCCCCAAGTCTAACCCGATGGCAAGCGAGAATGTGGAAGGCTTCCAAATTCTGCACTTCCATATCAGAACTGTCCATATTATGGAATGTGCAAGTGTCCAGAATCTGGAAGCTGCCCCAAGTCTAACCCGATGGCCAGCGAGAATGTGGAAGGCTTCCAAATTCTGCACTTCCATATCAGAACTGTCCATATTATGGAATGTGCAAGTGTCCAGAATCTGGAAGCTGCCCCAAGTCTAACCCGATGGCCAGCGAGAATGTGGAAGGCTTCCAAATTCTGCACTTCCATATCAGAACTGTCCATATTATGGAATGTGCAAGTGTCCAGAATCTGGAAGCTCTCCAAAGGTAAGTGAGAATGTGGAAGGCTTCCAAATTCTGCACTTCCAAGTTGGAACTGTCCACAATATGGAATGTGCAAGTGTCCAGAATCTGGAAGCTGCCCCAAGTCTAACCCGATGGCAAGCGAGAATGTGGAAGGCTTCCAAATTCTGCACTTCCATATCAGAACTGTCCATATTATGGAATGTGCAAGTGTCCAGAATCTGGAAGCTGCCCCAAGTCTAACCCGATGGCCAGCGAGAATGTGGAAGGCTTCCAAATTCTGCACTTCCATATCAGAACTGTCCATATTATGGAATGTGCAAGTGTCCAGAATCTGGAAGCTCTCCAAAGGTAAGTGAGAATGTGGAAGGCTTCCAAATTCTGCACTTCCAAGTTGGAACTGTCCATGATATGGAATGTGGAAGTGTCCAGAATCTGGAAGCTGCCCCAAGTCTAACTCTTTTACTGACAAGAATGTGGAAGCTACAACTGTCCACAATATGGAATGTGGAATTGTCCAGAATCTGGAAGCTCTCCGAAAGTAAGTGAGAATGTGGAAGGCTTCCAAATTCTGCACTTACATATCAGAACTGTCCACAATATGGAATGTGGAATTGTCCAGCATATGGAAGTTGAGCCTCCCCAATGGCGAGAATGTGGAAGTTGAACTATCCATATTGTGGAATTGTTCAGATTATGAAATTGTCCATGATTTGGAAGCTGCCCCAGCTCTAAACCCAAGCAAAGATTATTAAATAAGAACAACAGAGTCATACAAGTCAAACATAAACTTTATTTTAATTAGTCATGATGACATGCTTTACAGCACCAGATTGCCCTGAGATCAGGAAATTTGAGGCAGCAGCCTGACTCTGGCTTTGATTCTTTGGGTTGTTCAGACACCAAACTGCTCCTCTTCCATGGGGGAACCGGCACCATGGTTGGGGCAACTGGCGGGGTGGAAGGTGGGTTGAGGACTCCAGGAGGAGAGCCTAGGACCCGAGGGGTGAATAGGTTTGGGAATGGGTTGGGGGGGACCCAATCGCCCTCGCTTTGTTGGTCTGAGAGGTATGTGCTGTTGGTTTCACAGATGCCATCGTCCGTGCTTGATGGTTTGCTGGATGAGCTGCTGGATCGAGATATATCTTCCAACTGTGTATGGAGAAGATAGGCAAATGGCATGACAAACCACATCACAAAAATATCATAGAACTGATTTGCCAGGCCCATCTGCTTACCATCTTCACGTCACGTCAAAAGCAGAGACACTGCCTAGAAAAACAATGTAACTGGTTAAAACATGGAAGCAAAGCACATGCCTCCAGATTCTCATCTATTCCACTAGCAATAGCATGCTAAATGACATAACCACAGATATTGAGAAAAATCAAAGACATGCAAATGAATGCAACACTTGTTTGGTTGCCAGAGGGAAAGGGGCACTTCAGATTCTTGCAGACACCAAGCATGACTTACCTGCATTTCTTACTCACACCGCTTGGACCGTGCTCGGAAGCTGCCAGACTTGCTCTTCCCCACTTGGTTCTGCTCTGCCCTCGTGGCTGCTACTTCCTGTTGGCACAGGAAGTGAAACAGTTGACCCCCTTAGGTAACAGGTGAGAATGTGGACAATTCCATTGCTGCCCCAAGTCTAACCCGATATAAGCAAGAATGTGGAAGGCTTCCAAATTCTGCACTTCCAAGCTGGAACTGTCCACAATATGGAATGTGGAAGTGTCCAGAATCTGGAAGCTGCCCCAAGTCTAACTCTTTCACTGACGAGAATGTGGAAGCTGGAAGTGTCCAGAATCTGGAAGCTGCCCCAAGTCTAACTCTTTCACTGACGAGAATGTGGAAGCTGGAACTGTCCAGAATCTGGAAGCTGCCCCAAGCCAAAACCAAGGACAAGTCAGATACCTTTAGCAAAAACATTTATTTGCTTGCAACATGTTCCTTCCATTGACACATCAGAGAACCTACAGTAAAAGTGAACAGTGAACAAAGCTCCAACAGAACAGAATCCTAACCCACATTTTTCTCTGACCCTCTATCGGACTTGTCTGTGGCCTTCTTGGGCTGTTTTTCTTCTCCCGGCTTACTATCCTGGGAGATCTGCAATTTCGGGCTTTCATCAGTGGGGGTCGGGGAAAAGGGGCGTTCCTGTGAGGGATCGCAGGAGGTGTACGCAGGTGGAGGGTCGTTTGCTCCTGCTCCGGATTGCCTTGGATTTGGTTGTTGGCTCCACTGTGTGACATTGTATGGGGATTAAAAACTGCATCACAGCTTACATATCATTTAAACATCCTTGTGTACTTACCATCTTGTGTCAAAATCAGCCAGGGGGAAATGTGCCTCCTGGAATACAAAAGGAATGTAAAAGGTGAGAATGTGGAAGCAGACCGCATGGTTCCAAAATCTTATTTAATGCGCTAGCATTAGCTCGCTAGTGCTGTCTTTTTTTTCAACCAACAAAAAAAAGGTTTTACAAAAATAAACATGAACTGATTTTGGTTCCCTGAGGGATAAACACCACTTGAGGTTTTTGGGGTCACCCACATACACTTACCTTCTCTCAAATGTAATTTCAACAGCACCAGCGAACAGCTGCCGTTTGTGTAGCTGCCGAGCTCGTCTTTAGAAACTATAGTGGCCGACTTCCTGTTGACACAGGAAGTGAACGAGTTGACCTCTGCTAACAAGTGAGAATGTGGAAGATTCCATATTTTCACCTACAAGCAATTCCTCATTTCAACTCAGCAGGCAGCAATATGGAAGGCTTCCAAATTCTGCACTTCCATATCGGAACTGTCCACAATATGGAATGTGGAAGTGTCCAGAATCTGGAAGCTGCCCCAAGTCTAAATAACACCATTAAGCGAGAATGTGGAAGGCTTCCAAATTCTGTACTTCCAAGTTGGAACTGTCCATAATATGGAATGTAGAAGTGTCCAGAATCTGGAAGCTGCCCAAGTCTAATTCTTTCACTGATGAGAATGTGGAAGCTGGAACTGCCCACAATATGGAATGTGGAACTGTCCAGAATCTGGAAGCTGCCCCAAGCCGAAACCAAGGACAAGTCAGATACCTTTAGCAAAAACATTTATTTGCTTGCAACATGTTCCTTCCATTGACACATCAGAGAACCTACAGTAAAAGTGAACAGTGAACAAAGCTCCAAAGGAACAGAATCCTAACCCACATTTTTCTCTGACCCTCCTTCATCTGACTTCGTTGCAGCCTTCTTCTTGTCACTTTCTTCTCCTGGCTTACTATCCTGGGACATCCGCAATTTCGGGATTTCATCAGTGGGCATCTGGGAAGTGGTGCGTTCCAGTGAGACAACGCAGGAGGTGTACGCAGGCGGAGGGTCATTTGCTCCTGCTCCACCTTGGCTTGGATTTGGTTGTTGGCCCGACTGCGTGGTTTGGGGGACATTGTATGGGGATGAAAAACTGCATCACAGCTTAGATATCAGTTAAACATCCTTTGTGTACTTACCATCTTGTGTCAAAATCAGCCAGGGGGAAATGTGCCTCCTGGAATACAAAAGGAATGTAAAAGGTGAGAATGTGGAAGCAGACCGCATGGTTCCAAAATCTTATTTAATGCGCTAGCATTAGCTTGCTAGTGCTGTTTTTTTTTTTCAACCAACAAAAAAAAGGTTTTACAAAAATAAACATGAACTGATTTTGGTTCCCTCAGGAATAACTGCCACTTGAGGTTTTTGGGGTCACCCACACACACTTACCTTCTATCAAATGTAATTTCATCAGCACCAGTGTAGAGCTGCTGTTTGTGTAGTTGCCGCGCTCGTCTTTAGAAACTATAGTGGCCGACTTCCTGTTGACACAGGAAGTGAACGAGTTGACCTCTGCTAACAAGTGAGAATGTGGAAGATTCCATATTTTCACCTACAAGCAATTCCTCATTTCAACTCAGCAGGCAGCAATATGGAAGGCTTCCAAATTCTGCACTTCCATATCAGAACTGTCCACAATATGGAATGTGGAAGTGTCCAGAATCTGGAAGCTGCCCCAAGTCTAACCCGATGTAAGCGAGAATGTGGAAGGCTTCCAAATTCTGTACTTCCAAGTTAGAACTGTCCATAATATGGAATGTAGAACAGTCCAGAATCTGGAAGCTGCCCCAAGTCTAACTCTTTCACTGACGAGAATGTGGAAGCTGGAAGTGTCCAGAATCTGGAAGCTGCCCCAAGTCTAAATAACACCATTATGTGAGAATGTGGAAGGCTTCCAAATTCTGCACTTCCATATCAGAACTGTCCACAATATGGAATGTGGAATTGTCCAGCATATGGAAGTTGAGCCTCCCCAATGGCGAGAATGTGGAAGCTGGAGCTGTCCATAATATGGAATTGTCCAGAATTTGGAATACTCCATAATCCGGAAGCTGCCCCAACTCTAAACCCAAGCAAAGTTTATGAAATGAAAACAATGAAGTCAAACAGGTCAAACATCAATTTCACTTTAATTACTCATGACGACACGCATTACAGCACCAGATTGCCCTGAGATCAGGAAATTTGAGGCAGCAGCCTGACTCTAGCTCTGATTCTTTGGGTTGTTCAGACACACAATTGCTCATCTTCCATTGGGGAACCAACACAATGGTTGGGGCGCTGGGTTGGGGTTGGAGGTAGAGGAAGCCAAGAGGCGGTCGAATCGAGCTATGCCTAACTGGCGGGGTGGGTGGTGGGTTGAGGAATCCAGGAGGAGAGCCTGGGACCCCAGAGGTCAGTAGGCACGGGGATGGTGGGGGGGGGGACCCATCACCCTCACTTTGTTGGTTTGAGAGGTATGTGCTGCTGGTTCCAGAGATGTCTTGGTCTGTGGATGATGGGCTGCTGGTTTGAACTCTCAAAAGATGTTTGAGTCTGGATGAACGGCTGTATCGAGAGGTATGTTTGAACTGTGTATGGAAAAGACAGGTGAATGGCATGACAAACCACATCACAAAAATACCATACAACTGATTTGCCAGGCCCATCTGCTTACCATCTTCACGTCACGTCAAAAGCAGACACTGCCTAGAAAAACAATGTAACTGGTTAAAACATGGAAGCAAAGCGCATGCCTCCAGATTCTCATCTATTCCACTAGCAATAGCATGCTAAATGACATAACCACAGATATTGAGAAAAATCAAAGACATGCAAATGAATGCAACACTTGTTTGGTTGCCAGAGGGAAAGGGGCACTTCAGATTCTTGCAGACACCAAGCATGACTTACCTGCATTTCTTACTCACACCGCTTGGACCGTGCTCGGAAGCTGCCAGACTTGCTCTTCCCCACTTGGTTCTGCTCTGCCCTCGTTGCTGCTACTTCCTGTTGGCACAGGAAGTGAAACAGTTAACCCCAACTGCCCCAAGTCTAACCTGATGTAAGCGAGAATGTGGAAGGCTTCCAAATTCTGCACTTCCAAGTTGGAACTGTCCATAATATGGAAGGTGGTAGTGTCCAGAATCTGGAAGCTGCCCCAAGTCTAACTCTTTCACTGACGAGAATGTGGAAGCTAAAAGTGTCCAGAATCTGGAAGCTGCCCCAAGTCTAACTCTTTCACTGACAAGAATGTGGAAGCTGGAAGTGTCCAGAATCTGGAAGCTGCCCCAAGTCTAACTCTTTCACTGACGAGAATGTGGAAGCTGGAACTGTCCAGAATATGGAATTGTCCAGAATCTGGAAGCTGCCCCAAAGTCTAACTCAATGGCCCCCCAAGGATTCCAAAACACGCACTTCGCCACAGAGTGTCCCAGTGGCCCAGGCTTCAGATATATCATAGATACCACTGAGAGCTGTCAGATGACACCCCCCACGCCTCTCCCAGCCCTTCCCTTGCTGAGAAATGGCCCCAGAAAATGTGGGGATTTTGACTCTTTGTCGCCCCCTAGCTCGGCGGGGCAGCCACCAAGAGACTCCATTCCAACGGCATTGTGCTCGCCTCAACCGGACCTTTCCGCAGACGCCCAGATTGTGACTCTCAGATCCAGGGGGGGCCTAACCCTAACCCTAATCCACATGGAGCTGTCCAGCTCCCTCCTCTCAGGGTTTTGGCCTTTGACTAGGCTTTCTGACTGGGAGCCAATGGACAAAACGTGTGGGTGCCTTGTCTGTCCTCACATATGCGGTAGAGGGGCCTGAGACCTTCTCAGGGCCACCCCGCCCCGGGCCCACCGGGCCCCTCGGCCCCCCTGCTCCAGCCCTACATGAGCTCTGTCCCTGCTCCCAATCCCAAAATCAATAGTAACTAGTGACAATATGCTGCCTTCCATAATCCTATTAGTTAACATTCATTTTCCCCAACTATGCCTCCTAAAGTCCCAACAGCCCAGGCTTCAGATATGTCATAGACACCACTGAGAGCTCTCAGATGACACCCCCCGCACCTCTCCCGGACCTTCCCTCGCCAAGATACGGCCCCAGAGAATGTGGGGATTTTGACTCTTTGTTGCCCCCTAGCTCAACAGAGGAGCCACCAAAAGACTCCATTCCAATGGCATTGCGCTCGCCTCGACCGGACCTTTCCGTAGACACCCGGATTGTGGCTCTCGGATCCAGGGGGGGCCTAACCCTAACCCTAATCCACATGGAGCTGTCTAGCTCTCTCCTCAGGGTTTTGGCCTTTGACTAGGCTTTCTGACTGGGAGCCAATGGACAAAACATGTGGGTGCCTTGTCTGTCCTCATATGCGGTAGAGGGGCCTGAGACCTTCTCGGGGCCACCCCGCCCCGGGCCCACCGGCCCCCCTGCTCCAGCCCTACATGAGCTCTGTCCCTGCTCCCAATCCCAAAATCAATAGTAACTAGTGACAATATGGTGCCTTCCATAATCCTCAGTTAAAATTCATTTTCCCCAACTACGCCCCCTAAAGTCCCAACAGCCCAGGCTTCAGATATGTCATAGACACCACTGAGAGCTCTCGGATGACACCCCCCGCACCTCTCCCGGACCTTCCCCCGCTGAGAAATGGCCTCAGAGAATGTGGGGATTTTGACTCTTTGTCGCCCCCTAGCTCAACAGGGGAGCCACCAAGAGACTCCATTCCAACGGCATTGCGCTTGCCTCGGCCGGACCTTTCCGTAGACACCTGGATTGTGGCTCTCGGATCCAGGGGGGCCTAACCCTAACCCTAATCCACATGGAGCTGTCCAGCTCCCTCCTCTCAGGGTTTTGGCCTTTGAGTAGGCTTTCTGACTGGGAGCCAATGGACAAAACATGTGGGTGCCTTGCCTGTCCTCACATAGACAGTAGAGGGACCTGAGACCTTCTCGGGGCCACCTGGCTCCCCTGCTCCACCCCTGCATGAGCTCTGTCCCTGCTCCCAATCCCAAAATCAATAGTAACTAGTGACAATATGGTGGCCTTCCATAATCCTATCAGTTACCATTCATTTTCCCCAACTACGCCCCCTAGTGTCCCAGCGGCCTGGGCTTTGGATATATTGTAGACACCGCTGACAGCTCTCGGACGACACCCCCCACGCCTCTCCCGGACCTTCCCTCACCGAGATATGGCCCTGGAGGATGTGGGACCTGAGATATTCAGGGCACAGGAGAGGCATCAAAGAAGCTTCTCTGTAGTCTGAGCTTGACAGGAGAGCTCAGAAAAAGGGACACTGAGGGCTCCAGAGGGGCTGAAACCCACCCTAACCCTGGGAATATCTGAAGCCACGGCCCGTGGCTGTCACCCCCCTTCGTTTCGCCCCCTTTGTTTCACCCCCAAGAGGTCAAAGGTCAAGCCCATGTTAACTAGTTCAAATATGGTGGCCTTCCATAATCCTATCAGTTAGCATTCATTTTGACCAACTACGCCCCCTAGTGTCCCAGTGGCCTGAGCTTTGAATATATTGTAGACACCGCTGACAGCTCTCGGACGACGCCCCCCACGCCTCTCCCGGACCTTCCCTCGCTGAGATATGGCCCTGGAGGATGTGGGACCTAAGATATTTAGGGAACATGAGAGGCAAGCTTCTCTGTAGTCTGAGCTTGACAGGAGGACAATCTGTACGGGGAGTGACACCCACTGCCGGGGGGGGGGGGGATACCCCGCTCGCCGACCTCCCCACTCTACCCCTCAGTCTACACCTCCTGGGCCCCCCCCCACCGGGGCCCCCAGCCCCCCCGGTCCGGCCCTGCACAAGCTCCGCCCCCGCTCGGCAATCCCAGACAAAGTCAATGGTAACTAGTGACAATGTGGTGGATTCCAGATTCTCACTACTTAGTTGTATATGTATATACTTGTATTTGTCTAGCCAAAAGTCACAAATCACATTCTGCCTCAGAGGGCTTAATAATCTGTACAGGGAGTGATACCCTCTGCCGACCTCCCCACTCCACCCCTCGGTCTGCGCCTCCTGGGCCCCCCCCCACCAGGGCCCCCGGACCTCCCGGTCCGGCCCTGCACGGGCTCCGCCCGCCACCCCGCCCCCGCCGGCCGACCTCCTCGCTCCGCCCCCCGTCCACGCCTTCCTGCGCGGGCCACCCCCTCCGGGCATCCGCCCCTGCCTAGCCCCGCCCGCGGCCCCTCCCCTCCGACCGGGCCCGCCCGCCCCGCCCCCTCCCTCGATCGGGAACGCCCACCCGAAGCCCTTCCGCGTTCCCATCCGCCGCCAGCGCCCGACCCGGCAAGGGTCCGCTTCCACGCCGCGCCCCGCGCTTCCGCGCCCCATAGACCCCCATTCAGCGGCCTCCCATAGCCTATCCGATGCCGCCATCTAGTGGACGGCCGCTTCCACATTCCACATTCTCACTACTTAGTACAGCAAGGGGAAGCCGCTTCCAACTCGAATCAGAATGAATGGGCCGTCTCCTAACCCTAACCCTAACCCATTGAGGATGAGATGACCATCCCTAGCCCCATCCCCTAACCTTAACCTTAGAATTGTGAGATGCCTGTCCCAGCCCCCACCCCTAACCCTAACCATGGGTCCCCTAGCTGAATTTAACCCTAATAGAGGGTCCCCTCCCCCCACCCTTATCCCAGTATATTTATTCAAAGCCTAAAAAGAGGAAGAAAAGTTAAATAATACTTACCGTGAACCTAAACAAAGGAGAAAAAACCTGTAGGGAAAGGGAAAATACTAAAGTTAAATAATACTTACCGTGAACCTAAACAAAGAAGAAGAAAAAAATCGGGAGAGAGAGAGGGAAAATTAATACTCACCTGTAACCTAAATAAAGAAGAAAAAACCTGAAAGAAAGAATAAAAGTAAAATGAATACTTACCATGAACCTAAAAAGAGGAAGAAACCTAAATATAAGAGAAAAAAAGCTTAAATATAAGAAGAAATAGATGCTCTGACCTGCCTGAAGAAGGAAAAACTATTCCGAAACGTTGCGCAAAGGCAGAGCAAACTAAAATAAAGAGTGTGAGTTAAAAATAATTTTTTGAAACAGCAGAGGGTAAATCACCCTCTGTGCCTTTAAGCCCAAGTTGTGGAGAGTGTGCGTGTGTGTTTGGGGTGTGCTTTTGCTTGACTTTGGTCGCGGATACGGGATGTGTGAGAGTGGGGAGGACTTTTTATTTTTCTTTGGTGGCTCTGGAGGCACAGCGGGAGGACTGTGCATAGTGTGGGACTGTGGAGTGGGGAGTGCTTGTGGTAACGGGATGTGGGAATGTGGGGTGTCCGATGCCTCGGATACACACGCCAATGGCCAGTGCACTAACTGGCATAGCCAGTTTTTTTTCCCTCACCTAACCGGCCAGTGCCTTGGTGATGTGTGTCTGTGGAGAGTCCATTCACGGTGACGACACCCTGCCTAGCCCTTCCCCCGGGCCACAGGCAGAGATATCCTTAGCCCAGACCCCAATTTTGCCAGCACCAAGTGGGTGCTTTCCGGAGAGCTCCATTGAGGATGAGATGACCATCCCTAGCCCCATCCCCTAACCTTAACCTTAGAATTGTGAGATGCCTGTCCCAGCCCCCACCCCTAACCCTAACCATGGGTCCCCTAGCTGAATTTAACCCTAATAGAGGGTCCCCTCCCCCCACCCTTATCCCAGTATATTTATTCAAAGCCTAAAAAGAGGAAGAAAAGTTAAATAATACTTACCGTGAACCTAAACAAAGGAGAAAAAACCTGTAGGGAAAGGGAAAATACTAAAGTTAAATAATACTTACCGTGAACCTAAACAAAGAAGAAGAAAAAAATCGGGAGAGAGAGAGGGAAAATTAATACTCACCTGTAACCTAAATAAAGAAGAAAAAACCTGAAAGAAAGAAGAAAAGTAAAATGAATACTTACCATGAACCTAAAAAGAGGAAGAAACCTAAATATAAGAGAAAAAAAGCTTAAATATAAGAAGAAATAGATGCTCTGACCTGCCTGAAGAAGGAAAAACTATTCCGAAACGTTGCGCAAAGGCAGAGCAAACTAAAATAAAGAGTGTGAGTTAAAAATAATTTTTTGAAACAGCAGAGGGTAAATCACCCTCTGTGCCTTTAAGCCCAAGTTGTGGAGAGTGTGCGTGTGTGTTTGGGGTGTGCTTTTGCTTGACTTTGGTCGCGGATACGGGATGTGTGAGAGTGGGGAGGACTTTTTATTTTTCTTTGGTGGCTCTGGAGGCACAGCGGGAGGACTGTGCATAGTGTGGGACTGTGGAGTGGGGAGTGCTTGTGGTAACGGGATGTGGGAATGTGGGGTGTCCGATGCCTCGGATACACACGCCAATGGCCAGTGCACTAACTGGCATAGCCAGTTTTTTTTCCCTCACCTAACCCTAACCCTAACCATCTCCCAACCCCTAACCCTAACCCCAACCCCTCTCCCTTCCCCAACCCCAACCCCTTCCAACCCCCTCTTCCTAACCCTAACCCCTCTCCTTCCCCTAATCCCTCTCCCTCCCCTAACCCTAACCCAACCCTACCCCCTCTCCCTAACCCTAACCCCTCCTCTACTCCTAACCCCAACCCTTCCCCCCTCCCTAACCCTAACCAGCTCCTATCCCCTCTTCCTAAACCTAACCCCTTTCCTTATCCCAACCCCAACCCCTCCCCTTTCCCTAACCCTAACCCCCTCCTTTTCCCTCTTCCTAACCCTAAGCCCTCAACCTCTCCCAAGTCTTCTTTCTTCCCTAACCCTAACCACCCCCTACCCCTTCCTCCCAGCCCTAATCCTTCTCCTTTTTCTAACCCTACCCCTTCCCCCCTCTCTAACCCTAACCATCTCCTACCCCCCTTTCCTAACCCCTACCCCCTCCCTTGTCCTAACCCTAACCATCAAACACCCCCTCCTCATCAATCAAACCCTCAAAACCAGACTCCAGGATCCCACACCTCCACTTTTACCTCACCCACACACCTCATCCCCTTCGTCTCCACTTTCTCACACCAATCATCAGGACTTCAACAAATCATCAAAAATCATTTTACAAATCTCCACTTACAACACCCGGCCTTCTCACGATACAAAATAATCTCAGCATACAGAAAACATAAAAACCTACAAAACCTCCTAGTCAAATCAAAATTCTCAGATCACACATCCACCTTACCCCTCCCAAATAACCAACACTACAAACAACGCAAAATCATTCATAATACTCACACTAAAACAGATTTTCCCATTATAGGCCATTTCTCCATTAACACTACAAATACAGTATACATTATCACATGCACCCTTTGCAATAAACATTATATAGGTGAAACCAAACACTCCATTCACACCCGCTTATCCCAACATCTTTACAATATCGACAAAGGACAATTAACTACCCCCCTGGTCCAACATTTTCAAACACACCCCTCCACCCATCTCACAATATCCGGACTTCAACACAATGACCACTGGACAACAAAACAAAGAAAAAGAGCTGAAAGAATTTGGATCCATAAAGTAAACACAACCACCCCACACGGACTCAATAACTAAAATAACACACAACAACAATAATTTCACCCTCCTTCCCAGAGTTAACCTGCCCCCATCACTTACCTTCAACCCAAATAAACCCCCCCCCCCCCCCCCCCTCCCCTTTATCTCCCTCTTATTTATATTTACATATTAATTTACTTACACTTATTTTTATTTTTCATTTTTCATTTCTTTCTTTTCCCCCCCTTTTTTTTTTTTTTTTTTTTTTTTTACACTTAGGACTTTCCCCCACACAACCCACAAAGCTCTGTTGGCACAGAGGAAATCTCCAGGGACTCCCAGTCAGCAAGCCCTGGTTCAAACCCCGACCCGGACAGAAACCGAGTAGAGAGGAACTTGACTCTATTGCATGCTGTATATAACACCTTTTAACCACTTTTAATTAGAGCACTCACTTATTTATTTTTTACATATATGAGTTTGGCGTGACTTTTTAAACACTTTTAATTGAAGCACTTATCGTTTTTTTATATATACTTAGTTTGGTGTGACTTTTTTAATTGTTTTTTCATATTGACTTCCTTAACAAAAAAGACTTAAGTCCCCCTCCTACTCCATCATCCACAACGTTCGTGGCCTGGGGGATCACCACCGGGACTGCCACCTGGGCAGCGGGGGTTCGATTCCCCACTGGGACGCAGGTACCTTATACCCTGAATTGGTTACAAACAAATCTGGACTCCAACCGGTTCATATACAACCCCCCTTTTCCAATAAAAAAACATTTTTTTCTTTTTCCTCCCTTTCCCCCTTCCCCCCTTCCCTCCCCACCTCTGCCCTTCCCTCCCCCATACCCTTCATATACACACACCCTTGGTGGCACCGCCACCAATTTTAAACACATTCTCCCTTGGTGGCACCGCCACCAATTTTAACCTCCCTCCTTGATGGCACCCCCATCAATTTTAATCTTCCCACTTGGTGGCACCGCCACCAATTTTAACGCACCCCCTACACTCCAAACCCCTCCCCCCCCCTCCACAAACATATATCCCTTCCCCCTTCTCCCTATACCCTCTTTCCCTCCCTTCCCCTCCTCCCTACTTCTCCATAACTCAATTTTTAACTGCCATCCACGCAATTCTAGTAGGCCTGTGCAAAACAGTTCCAAACAGAAACCCATAACCCCAACCCTAACCCAACCCTAACCCTAACCACTCACCTGCCAGTAGCCCTAACCCTAACCATTCCCACCTCTATGCCTAACCCTAACATTCACCTGTTGCAGCTTTAACCCTGACCATTTACCTGTCTGCAGTCCTAACCCTAACTGCACTTACCTTCATTTATACTTACCTGTAATTGATAAAAATTTCAATTTGAGTTAATTGATCATAATTTAATATAATTTAACACAATTTAATACATTAAAAAACAAATAATTAAAAAATAAGGATTAAAATAAAAATAAAAATAGAAATAAATATACTTAATACTTACCAAGAACCTGTGGAGAAAAGTAACCTAAAAAAAGTAACCTAAAAAGAAGAAGAATAAGCCTAAGACAAAAATGAAACTTAAGAGAAATGATACCTAAGAAAGGAATGAAACCTAAGAGAAATGAAACCTAAGAGACAAATGAAACCTAAGAGATACGGGAGTACAATATGGGTTAAAAAATGTGAATTTCATAAATATTGTATGATTAAAAATATGTTTATTGCTTTATGTTTATGTAAAAATAAGTTCATGATTTTTGATGTGTTTTTAGTGTTTAAAAAGGTTAAAAACAGTGTTTTGTGTATGTTACGGACACGTTACTGGAGGCCTGACGGAAGCCGGCAGGGGCGGAGTCAGGACCTTATATAAGGGAGGGGAGAGGGAGATCTCATTTCTCCCTTGATCCTCACGCAGTCAGCATCTGCAGAGTTTTCTGTTAATTGTACATTTTTAAGCCTGAAGAAGACCCTAGTGGGTCGAAACGTTGCTTTTGTACAATTTTATTTTTGTTAATAAAAAAAATCTCTTAAGTTGAGAGACTCTCAGTTTTTCTTAACCTTTTAAACCTTTTTATTTATTTTTTACTTGGAGTTTTTCCTTCCGGAGCGGGAGTGTTTTTTGTTTTTTATGATGGATGGCTGGACGGAGGTTCGTTACGGGAGACGCCGCCAGCGAAACCGCCAGCAGCAGACGTGGGATTGGCGACGCGGGAGGTCAGCGGAGTGGATGGACCGAGCACCCTCCTTCCCATCGCGGAGGGAGTTCTTCCCCTTCCCTAACCCTGACCCCTAACCCTAACCCTACACTGCCAGCGCACTTACCAGCAGCAGACACGGGATTGGCGGGGCGGAAGGTCCACGGAGAGGATGGACAGAGCACCCTCCTTCCCGTCCCGGAGGGAGTTTTTCCCCTTTCTTAACCCTAACCCCCTAACCCTGACCCTAACCACACATAGCCCTCGCCTAAACCCAACCATCCACTCCCCAGGCTTTTGTTGGCACAGAGTGGGTGAAGATGTAGCCACATCTCCCATTTCTGTACACCCATTCGCCTCCTCTCAGCCTCGTCTTCCCCATCTATCTTTTCTCCGACCCAGCCCGACTTGCGGTGTTGATGTGGTCATCCGGTGTCCCCCTTCCCCCCATCTGATACCAGCAGTGCATAGCGAGAGGTGGTTGCCTGAGTGACATGCGCCAGCCAGTGACTTGCCCTTGACTCCCCACATCAAACCGCGTGCGTTGTCGGACCACAAGGGGGGAGTCATTGAGATAGTTTACATTCCCCTAACCCTTTAACCCCTCGTCCCCAGAGAGCCTCCCAGCCTCTCTCAGCCAAAACTCAAGACACTGCAGTCCAGATAAAGTGCTTTGGGCTGGGTTGTGGATTGGAGGAGGCTCCAGAAGTGGGAGTCCCACCGGCTTGGGGGTGGGCTCGTTGGAAGTGGCTGGCTGAGCGTGATCTGGGTAACTCAGCCTCATCTCTCTATGGCCTTCTGTTAAAAGTTATTCACATTCAAGTGTATCAGCCATGGCCTAAGTGTGCTTTCTTGCCCTTAACCCTGGCCCTCATGAGACCACAGGGGAACCACTGTATGTTCTCCTGTATAAACATCTGAAACACAAAATAATCTACCAATGCTGATAATAAATACATTTTAATGTAGATTTATATATCATAAATATGTCCAGAATACATGTAGTAAACATAATTGACACAATAACAGGATATACTTTACTTTCCATACTTGATATTTCAAGTATGCACATCCATTATAGCATCAGATACATTGCAGTGCTTTCTTGGCAGACGGAAGAATAGTCAAAGAATAAACAGCATAGAAGTTATCTGGAAGAATCCTATCATGCAGTACAGTATTGCAGGAAATTTTGGCAGTGCATCTTTTGTTTTAGACCAAACTTGACCAAAACTAAGCAGTTAATTTACAAAAGCAGAGAAACCAGCATCTAAATCCATGTAGCCAAAAAACACAGCTCACCATTTGATTTATTCTAAAGTTAAATAAAAACATAACAGAGGTCCATTCAGAGATTTTAAATCGGTTATTTCTTTATATTGACAGACCAGGAGAACACTGGAACTGATAAAAAAATAATTTAACTGACTAAACAATAGGCAGCTCTTTCTCAGATCTGAGGTCAGGTGCTTGTTTTCTGTTCAATGATTCAACTCTGATGCTGGACAATAAAACATAAATAAAACAAATAAATATTTGATTTCTCTCACACTTGCCTGTATAAGCTAAAGCCCTGATATTGTCGCATTAACCGCTGGTTTTCACTCTTTGTCTCTGCACAGTCAGCAAAACGATACATAACCTGTGAATGTGTGAGGTGTTCACATGTGTTTTTCATATCAATGTATTTTGTCCATTAGATCTCAGCAACCTGCTACTGTACCAGGTTTACTGAGTGATCTGGGTCCAGGCATTTTGTTTTAGATCTAAATGCTGTTTTCTGTGCACTTGAACAGCAGTTACGGAATAACGGGACACTGCAGATTAAAAATCTGTAATAATTAACTGTACACATTACTGTAAATCGTTTTGGTAGTTACATTCAACAGTAATTCATCATCAAGCCAGCACTAATGTGGACTCTACCCCATTACACCACTTCCTTCAAACAAAAAAGTTCTTTGATATTCTAAAAAGTAATCTCCTGGATTTTTTATTAATTCACTTTGCTTCTCAGTTGATGAAATTTAAATGAATTCATCCTGAGAAACAAAAATATGTGAAGCTACACTTTCTCAACTCTTAAACCTCAATTACATAAAAATAGTGAGGTTTTCATTGTCACATGTTTACATTTCTGAAGTTTGGAAATTTGTTTTCTCTTTCAAAACACATCTGGAATCAATTATTTTGTATTTTAAAGACTTCTGATCAACAATCAATTCCACTGCTAATCAATAGAACATGAAAAATGTGAATTATCTTCATGGCTACTGTATATTTCTAACCTCACATACAAATGTGTACATATGATTACATACATACAATTTTTACAAAACACTGTCAAACTCATTGTTATCATTAACACTGATCAATCATTATGGTCTTCTGATCAAGAAGATTCTATATTTCTTTAAATCTAAGAAATAAAAAGTAACACCAGAAACAACATCCAACAGTTTTAAGATAAACGTTCCTGAACCTGAAAAGAAAATGGTGAGAGGTTTTGCAGGGACAAGAAAACAAAATCCTTGTCAATCCTGACCACAGATAAGCCAATCCTCAACCAAGCCTGCTGTCAGAACCAATCAAAAACCACCTCCTGTACTTCCTGCCCAAGTGCTCAACTGAAACCCACAGACACTTGGATTCTGAGCATGTGACTTAAAATTTCCTGTCTTTCTCAGAGTCGTCAGTCAGCTTGGCATCAACATCAGTGCGTCTTTTACCTCAAGCTTGTGAACAGAAACATTTTTCTTTGATTGAAGCTCTGCTGACATCACATCATCCTCTTCAACCTGATGACCTCCAATAAAAATATAAGCAATAAATTCATTGAAAATGCTGTTAAAATAAACTTCTGGGTTAAATAGCAATAGAAAGAAAACAGCTCGCAGCTGTATACTGCAGATTTACACTAAATGTTAATGCATATAAATATATTAACAATGTCAGTATTTTTACAGTATTAGTTTTTATATATTACTACTTTAACAAGTGTACAACACACATGCAGAAACAGTGTCACACTGAGAATGACATTGATCAGATTGTTTAAACAAACAAACAAACATGGCTTCTCCTGTGACTGTCAGTGAGTTTTAGTAGGTTTCATAATAAATAACACTGTTCTGTGGAAACAAAAGCAGAATATTAACCCTTTAGACGTCTTCCTCGGCTATCTGCAACATCTGTCTGCAGCACTTCCTGTCTGCGTTCACACTTTTCAGTTGCTGGATACTATAAATAATAAATATTACTCATTGATTTAAAGAGTTCATTACAGGTGGACTTAAACATCAATCTGACACGTCATCACTGATGTCATTCTGCTGCTGTCACACAGGTGATACCTGATTGTATCCAGGTGTATCCATGACAGAATTCCAGGATCCTGGGAACAGTTTTTTAAAAAAAAAAACAGCAAAAATGGAAGACTGTTCATGTACTGAGGTCAACCTGTTGTCATCAGAAACAACATGCTCTTCACTGATTGGTCAGATGGCTGCTGTGATTTATTATTGCATCTGTCATTGTCTGTCTTATCTAGATTTACTTGTTTTCTCAGCAGCAAAAACAATATATTTTCCTTTCCTGAGCAGACTCCACCTCCCTGATGATGTCAGAAGAACCAAATCAGCCTCCCTGATGATGTCAGAAGAGCAGACTCCGCCTCCTGGCCGGACTGTTTTCTGGACAGAAAAAAAATGTGTGTGGGTGTGTGTAATTATTTTATTTATATATTATTTATTTATATATATATACATATATATATATATATATACATACACATATATATACACATATACATACACACACACATATATATATACATATACATATACATATACATATATATATATACATATACATATACATATATATATATATATATATATACATATATATATATATATATATATATATATATACACATACACACACACACACACAAATTATAAAATTTTCCTTTTCAGATTTAACAAAACGACTGCTCAACAGCTGTCCTCCAATCATGGTACTTTCAGAATGAACCATGAGATATCTTCTCATTAAATGTTTTTTTTTTTTTTCAAAGTTGACTTTTAAACAAGAACACTAACCCTACCCCGATCGGGTGTGGCTGCATCACCCAAATTGAGTGTGACCATGTTACCTGGATCAGGTGTGACTGTCACTCTTGTTGTTTCTTTTTCAAGTTGAATCTCAGGCAGAGTGAAGATGGATGTAGCTGAAACAACAGAGTGAGCTTGTGACATCACAGTGGCATCACAGTGGCTCAGGGATCAAGGATTGTGCTGAAACTTACTATCAGGAAGTGTTGTTGCTCTGTTTCCAAGGTTACTGAAGTAACGATGATACATCGACTCATCCGCTGAGATCCTCTTCTTTCCCTCAAACTGAAGTTTAAAAAAGTAGACAAAGACTTATTTGAATTTATTAATTTCTTAATATATGAAAAAAAAAAAAAAAGACATTTACTAACCTGCAGGAACTTTGACAACAACTCGACTCCTTCACTGCTGAGCCTGAGCACACACACACACATTTTATTTCACTTGTAATTTTTTGGTTTTCAAATCAAATTCTATTTGTACAGCCCAAAGTCACAAAACACATTTTGCCTCAGAGGGCTTTACAATCTGTACAGGGAGTGACACCCTCTGTCCTTAGACCCTCGGTTCCAGTGAGGAAAAACTTGCCGACAAAAACCTTTAACAGGGAAAACATGTGGAAGAAACCTCAGGAAGAGCCACAGAGGAGGGATCCCTCTCCCAGGATGGACAGACGTGCAATGGATGTCACATGTACAGAACAATCAACACAAACATGTTGTACAATTACAATAAATGATAGAATGATTACAACAGCAGTGGAACCTGTGATAGAGAGACACAGATGCACAGCAGCAATAAGTCATTAACCAACTAAGCTGTAGTGGAGATGGTAGCAATAATGACAGTAATGCTATATATGGTGGAGAGAGAGAGAGAGAGAGAGAGAGAGAGAGAGAGAGAGAGAGAGATTTCAGTAAAGGGAGATACGACTACATCTTCAACCAGTACCGTGCCTTTTTGTTTTGAAAAGACTCAGAACAAAAGGTCAGTCGATATTGGTGGAAAGGCAATATTCATGTGTACAAGTGTTTTGTAGTATAGTTGTGTAACTGTGCAGTACAATTTTTGTACCTGGGAGTGTGGTTACTCAGTCTCTCTGCTCTGTACTGAGGATAGTTGTATGCCACAAACTCGTCATTGCAATTGATTCCAGGCCAGCTTTGATCTGTGGGAGTTCCTGCACACAAAAACATTCAAAACACACAAAAACCATGAGGTATACACAAAATACACATAAAAACACAAGGTATTCACAAAATAAACATGAAAAACATGATGTATGCACAAAATACAAGTGAACAACATGAGGTATGCACAAATTACACAGTATACAAATAAATGCAGCTGATAAGCTCTTCTGTGATTACGCAGAAGCTGATTCGCTCTTACCCAGCAGTTTGAAGATGAAATGAAGCTCCTCCTCCACTGTGGAACCAGGAAATAGGGGTCGGCCTGTTGCCATCTCATAGAAGATACAACCAACACCCCTACAGACAGATAGAGTAAAGGAGTCAGTTGATGTGATGTTGATGAATATCAATTATTCAGTTCACGTTCGCTACAGAAGAATATTTGTTGGTTTGGTAACTTTTGTCAGCTGATCAGTTTCACCATCATGTCATAATACTACAGTATAGTGCAATAGCACAACAGTACTGACCACATGTCGATGTGAGTAGAGTAGTCTGTGCTGCCCAGTAGGATATCTGGCGGTCGGTACCACAGTGTCACCACCTCGTTAGAGTACGTCTTCGTTGGAATTGACTTTGCTCGGGCCAACCCTAAAAGCATACAACACCTGAGTAATACCATTACATTCATTTGGCAGGGGGCATTCTTATCTTGGCATTCTTATGTGGGAGGTAGCTCTACATTAGATTTGAATGGTAAACGTACTATATTTATATCGTGCCTTTCTAATCTTTTGACACTTCAAGGCGTTTCTACACATCACATGACTTTCACACATTCATACACTGACACCATAAGCAAACTCACCAAAGTCTGCCAGTTTAAGCTCTCCCCGCTCATTGATGAGCAGATTTTGGGGTTTCAGGTCTCTGTGGAGAACTTTCCTCCGATGACAGTATGACAAACCTCGCAGCAACTGGAAAAGAAAGAGCTGAGGAGAGAAAAACAGCAAAGATGTGAAAAAAAAATGGAGAAAAACAAGCAATGATTGAGAAAAAACCATAAAGATGAAGGAAAAACAGTAAAGATGAGAAAAAAACGAATGAACTATTTTATTTAATTATGTTTAAGTTATAGTTAAGTAACAGGTAACTGTCTCTAGAAGTGAGGTGGCACAAGACCTGAGCTCTGTAGGCGGCAGTGAGTGCACAAGTCTACAAGAGTTTGTTTTTTGGGTAAAGTCTATTCTATTTTCCTGTTTTCCCTGCCCGTTGTGTTCTTTGTTTGGTCTTGTCTTCCCTGTCTGTGCAGGCTGGACGTGGCTGACCTAATATCTTCTGCCACTTCATTGATCCACACCTGCTCTGCTTCCACACCTGCAACTCATCCACTCGTCAAGCTCCTGCAGTATATAACTCAGCTGTCGCTTTCCCAATCTTTTGCTGTGTTTTTTGTGGCACCTTTTTGTTAAACTTTCTCAGCCTACCCCTGCCTGTGGTATGCATTGTCGGTTCAGCGTTCTTACTAAGTAAATGCTTTAACAGTAAGAGATAGATTAAATGTTTCCTCACCTTGACATTGTGAACATGAATAATGTTTCCACAGTCATCCAGATACTGTTTGAGGTCTTTGTCCTAAAAGAATACAGACATCATTAAAGGATCTAAATTATATCAATACACACAAAAAACTCAAACATACACATTATACACCGAAACAAACAGATAATACACTATTGTGTGTGTGTGTATCTCACCAGATACTCAAACACCAGTGTGAGGGACTTCTGCGTGTGTATGATGTCATGAAGCGTGACAATGTTGGCATGTTTCAGATCCTTTAACAGTGACACTGAGAAAGAAAACACATGAATATGCGCACAAAACACTACCATACTATAGTATAATACAGGAATATTAGTACTGTAGTACAGTATTAGTCCTATAGTAATAATACTGTAGTACCTTCTCTGATCGCAGTACATGGAGCTCCTTCTTCGTGTTCCAGTCGAATTTCCTTCAGAGCAACAAGATTATCGGTGAGTTTACTGCGACCTTTGTACACCGTGGCATAGGTCCCCTACAGACAGACAGGTGAGAGAGGGAGACAGGTGAGAGAATGAACTGATGCTGGTGGATTCATATTGGAAGACTCAAACTGGTGGAATAAGGATGGTTCATCAATCATATTTGCTTTCAGGAGTAAACCACTGAGACCAGCAGACTGAATGAACTGGTCAGACAAACAGTCCAACATACAGCGAGACTGAGAGGGCCGAGCAGGTTCTGAATTAAATTTTATGAAACAGATTCTAACCTCTCCCAGTTTGTCCAGTTTAATGTATGTCTCCAGTTTCCCAAAACCAATCTCTGACTGCAGAGAGAAAAACAGACAAAGAGAGAGACAAAAAGAGACAATTAATTACAACAGATTACAACAGAACCCTGTAGAGTAGAAACAGGTAAAGTAAAAAACATGAAGTGTTGTGGAGAAATTGCTGACCTCAATGGTCAATATTGAGGTCAGGAGTTCATTCAGTGTTCAGACTATAATGTCTTATGCTGTAATATTTACTGACGCTTGAAGCCAAGGAGAATTAGAGACACTCTCAAAATTAATCAGAAGTATCTGAGTAGGTCTCACATTCTGCTAAACTCATGTTGATGGTCAGACTTTAAACCTCTACAGATAACACCACAAACACTAAACACCCAGAACTAGACACAGAGAATGTTTTACCATGTTAGGGTTACTGTCAGCACATTCTAGTCCAGAGACATTGTTGTCTGTTTATGTTAATGAAATGCCAACACCAAGCTATCTATTATGTCTATGAAGGCAGCATTCACGTCCTTTGACTCTGGTCACCACAGTGTTGCGGACTGACACCTGTTGTTCTCAAGCAAAGCCAAACAAATAATATTGCAGAGCATCTCAAGATAGAGCCCTGCACTCCCGTGGGTACCGTGGGATTCCCACGGGAGTGCAGGACCCAACAGAAATCAGTATGGCGCGGGACAAATTCTGAAAGGTCATTGCAGGCGGGAGGGGTGATATGCTGCAGTCCCGCAAAACTAAAAATGTGTATAAAATAAAATGTATAAATGATTAATTTATGTCTGTCATATATAATTTGTGCTGGATATTTTATTTGGCATTAATAAAAACACTTTAAGATGCCTAAATTTGGGGATTTGGTCTAATCTCACGTACGTTTCAGACAATTCGTTTCCGCTCTTCCGTGTTTGAGATCTCCGATCATTGCAGAAACGCCTGGCACTGTGCACCCTCGCTATTTGCCCTAGGTGGAGGATCAGTCCGTGGAGAGCTCAGCTAAGCTCAGCATGTTTAATTTCCCAAGCCAATGAAAAGAACTTTCATGAGAAATAACGTCCACGTCTTGCGGGATTTGCGGGCAGAAGCAGGACAAAATATGGCAGGCGCGGGCGGGAGCAGGACTGAAAATTCTGTCCCGCGCAGACCTCTACCTCAAGTCCCATACATGACCCTGGATAGAAAATTTCAAACAATGAGTAGAAACAAGTCAAGTAGAAACAGGTTGATGTACCAGAGACACTCTGCGCAGCCGCCTGCTGATTGGCTGCTCAAACAGTGCTGGACCAATAAGATTAAACTTCTCCAGATAACCGTCTGGAAGACGGATGTCGGCTGGTAATGAGAGACGTTTGTTGATGTCCTGAAACACAACAGAGAGAGAGTGAGATAGGAAACAGACCGACAGACAGGAAAACAGGAAACATACAGACAGTGCATTAGTTGTTGTATCAGTGTGTACTTTTTGTGTATCAGATGTGTATCAGTTGTGTCATGACATAACTTTTGTTATGATTTGGCACTACATAAATAAAATTGAATTATTAGTTGTGTATAACTTGTGTATTAGTTGTGTATCACTTATGTACCTCTGTAGAGATCTTCTTGTTCCTCAGTCGGACTCGAACTGGACTCTGAACTCCGTCTGAAGAAGAAGCCGGATCACTTTCTCCATCAGAACTCATCTTAACGTCCTCGTGGACAATCTCTGAAAATACACACACAGTAATACACACTGAAGTACACACAGTACAGTACACACGGAAATGCACAAAGTAATATACAATGAAAAACATTAATACTAAAGTACACACACACACTAATACACACTAAATTACACAAACAGTATTGTGTTAGTACTCAGTCTTGTGATGTGGTTCAGGTAGTGCAGTGCTTGTACATGTATTTGCAGTATTAGTACCCAGTCTTGTAATGTGGCTCAGGTAGTGCAGTGCTTGTACATGTATTTGCAGTATTAGTACCCAGTCTTGTAATGTGGCTCAGGTAGTGCAGGACTTGGAAATGTATTTGCAGTATTAGTACCCAGTCTTGTGGTGTGGTTCAGGTATGAGCTCAGGCTGCGTCCGAGGCCTCGAGGTTTCCTCAGAGAGCTGCTGTACGACTGAAGAAGGGACTGAACTGAAGAGGAGGAACCCCGAACCTTCAGACCTCCAGAAGAACCACGAAGAGACACCACTTCTGATGGGGACAGGGAACAGAAGTGGCAAGAGTTCAGGTAAGTGGTTCAAGACAATTGTGAGGGATTAGGAGGTGGGAGAAGTTAGGGTTAGGGTTAGAGTGATTAATGTGAGGTGGTGTTGGTGGTGGGGGTGGCTGCTGCTGTGCATCTGTGTCTCTCTATCTCTATCACAGGTTCCACTGCCACTGTAATCATTCTATTATTCATTGTAATTGTACGACATGTTTGTGTTGATTGTTCTGTACATGTGACATCCATTGCACGTCTGTCCGTCCTGGGAGAGGGATCCCTCCTCTGTGGCTCTTCCTGAGGTTTCTTCCACATGTTTTCCCTGTTAAAGGTTTTTGTGGGCAAGTTTTTCCTGACTGGAACCGAGGGTCTAAGGACAGAGGGTGTCACTCCCTGTACAGATTGTAACCCTTTGGGCTATACAAATAAAATCTGATTTGATAACTCTAACCCTAACCCATTCCTCTTCACTGATACAGGCAACACCAGATTGTTCTATTTGGTGCAAGTGAAGGACTGATCTGGGACCAGGACCAAGTTCAGATCCTCTGACCAAACATGTTTAGAGATTTATACAATAAATCTGATTCTGAAATAATGATTATATTCGCAGACCTGCCAATAACATCTGTGTGTGTGTTACCTGAGTCACTGTGTGATGTCACTTCCTGGTTCGTGGAATCACTCAACATCCTGTCCCCTCCCCCAACCCCTCCCCTCCCCAAAGTGAGTGACAGCTGCCGTTTGATCTTCCTCATCCTCTCCATGAGGGGGGGGCGGGAGAGCAGGGGTGGGTGTGACACTGAGGAGGGCTGGGCAGCCAGCCTGGAGAGCACACCTGGACAGGTAAAAAGGAAATCAAGGCTAGAGTACCAGAATACTGTATAAAGAAGTACACGGGTCCAGAACTCAGTCATGAACATAACTACGATAAAGTGGTTGCAGATCCTGTTCAGAGACATTTCACTACATCAACCTCCATGGCTGGGAAATTAACCCAAAGCTAAAGTGCTGAAAACTAAGTCCCCATGTTAAAATGTCCAACTTCACAGCAGAAATAAACATTTTCAGTTTACAGCCTGGTACAAAAAAACAGTTAATTTAGAGTTAATTTCCCCATTTAACTGTACTAAAGGTTGTCATGAGAATTATTAAAGAAAGACCCTTCAATAAGGAAGATTGGATTCAGAGTATCAAAGTTTAAGTTGAATTCATTATTCTTGTACAAGAAGGAGTGTTTAACAGTGCAACACACAAAAGGGGTTACAGAGAAAAGGCTCCCTGTGGAGCTTTAACAGTTGGTTTTTAACAAGCTGTCTCGGACACCTCCCCACTGATACGGATATCATAATGTCCTTTTTTGGTTTCCTGCTCAGTAATGAGCAGGGCATTCCTCATCCAAATGATACTTCTATAATCTGTCTCTCCTGTCATTGAACTATTAATTTATAACTATCTCTCCCTGCCAGACTCAGCAAAACACACAGCAAATAAGAGAAGTGCTTGAGACATGAAAAAAACAAGATAAACACAAACTATATGAGTTAAAACATCTGAAACCTCAGTACAATCCTATCACCTGACTGACTGAGTGACTGGTTATCTACCTGACAGCTAACATGTTAACACCTGACTGACTGAGTGACTGGTTATCTACCTGACAGCTAACATGCTATCACCTGACTGACTGAGTGACTGGTTATCTACCTGACAGCTAACATGCTATCACCTGACTGACTGAGTGACTGGTTATCTACCTGACAGCTAACATGCTATCACCTGACTGACTGAATGACTGGTTATCTACCTGACAGCTAACATGCTATCACCTGACTGACTGAATGACTGGTTATCTACCTGACAGCTAACATGCTATCACCTGACTGACTGAGTGACTGGTTATCTACCTGACAGCTAACATGCTATCACCTGACTGACTGAATGACTGGTTATCTACCTGACAGCTAACATGCTATCACCTGACTGACTGAGTGACTGGTTATCTACCTGACAGCTAACATGCTAACACCTGACTGACTGACAGACAGGTTATGTACCTGACAGCTAACATGCTAACACCTGACTGACAGACAGACAGGTTATGTGCCTGACAGCTAACATGCTAACGCCTGACTGACAGACATGTTATCTACCTGACAGCTAACATGCTAACACCTGACTGACAGACATGTTATCTACCTGACAGCTAACATGCTAACACCTGACTGACTGACAGACAGGTTATGTACCTGACAGCTAACATGCTAACACCTGACTGACAGACAGGTTATGTACCTGACAGCTAACATGCTAACACCTGACTGACTGACAGACAGGTTATGTACCTGACAGCTAACATGCTAACACCTGACTGACAGACATGTTATCTACCTGACAGCTAACATGCTAACACCTGACTGACAGACAGGTTATGTACCTGACAGCTAACATGCTAACACCTGACTGACTGACAGACAGGTTATGTACCTGACAGCTAACATGCTAACACCTGACTGACAGACAGACAGGTTATGTACCTGACAGCTAACATGCTAACACCTGACTGACAGACAGACAGGTTATGTACCTAACAGCTAACATGCTAACACCTGACTGACAGACATGTTATCTACCTGACAGCTAACATGCTAACACCTGACAGTCGACTAGCAGCTGTGATTCTGTTCCCGTCTCCGTGTTTATGTGTGTTGGTCGGATCCGTTCATGTTCAGTGTGTGTGTTGGTCGGGCTCGGTCTATTTGCTGCGTAAATGTCATCACTGTTATAAATAGCAGCGGAGGCGGAGCGGCGTTCTGTCTCAATCTGCAGCACCGTTAACGGCTCCGTCAGGACGGAATGAGTCGGTGTCCCATATACACATGAGGCTCGGCGGTGTGTCGTACTCACCGGGATGGTTTGTCCCGATCCGTCCCGGATTGTTTTGAGCTCGGTTCAGGCTGACACAGTCTCGGATCTTGCTGTCTCCCAGTAATCTGCAGCCATGTTGCTGCTCCGCTCCTCCGGTGCGTCCTGACCGAGACACGCCGTACCGAGAGTGACGTCACGATATGGCGCCCGCCCCCTCCAGCAACAACGTAAACAATCAAACATATCGAGCGGAGTGACGTCATAACAAGTATAATTATAAACTGACATTATTATTAATCACATGACTTCATTAAAAACGTCACGTCATCTCAGTCACGTGCACAATCAAAGAGATTTATGATGGGAGTTTACCCAGAATCCCTCATAAACAAACCATGAATCCAAAACTAAAGACTCCATCCGAGGTACAGGTGTGTTGGTGATAATGTGGGCATAACAGCTGTAAACCAGGAACACCTGAAGGTACATTTATTTACAACATGTTACACAGACAAGTGGCATCATCACAGGATAACCACTTGTTCAGGTGAACAATGATGACATCACATACAGTAAGAGTGATGATCATGGTCACAGGTAAAAAAGTCAATTGTTCACTTATCAAAATAATATAATATCATCAAAATGACAACAGACGTAACAAGCTTATTAAGGTGAGAACAAAATATTTAACAAACTTGTTAACGCCAAAAAAAATGAAAATTTTGTCCAACAGCCAATCAGCTGTCTGATTTGCTGGAGTTGAAAATCTTGGCCAGCAGGGAGACATTTGATTGGCTCTTCTGCTGGATGAGGCGGGCCTTGTCTATGTGCTTCTGGGTAACAGAGTTTTTCTTCTTCTTCCTCATCTGGATCTCGTCCTCTGTCTGACGCTGAGTGAAGTCCCACATCCTCTCATCCACCTGAAGGCGATAAATAAAGTTGAATATTAAACTGAAACTACAGCCAGTTTCAGGTGAGCAACTGAGTCATTTGTTGTTTACCTGTTGCCCATCTCGCTGTCTCTTCTTCCTCAGCTTGTCCAGGTGAGCGCTCTTGTCGACATTGTTCAGGTAGAAGTTTGTTTCTTTCTTTGCCTGAGATACTTCAGTCCTGAGTCTCTGCTGCAGGACCGTCTGCTCATAGGCAAGCCGCTCACTCAGGTGAGTCCACTGGAACCTGTGCAGATACTACAGAGACAAACAGAGAGACAGACAAGAGAGTCTCAGGATAAATTATGTTGGCCACCAGCCACACTGACAGCAGCAACAGGAAGTGCCCAGCGTTCAAATTTCAGCAGCAGGACAGAGGGTGTGTGTTAGTGAGCACCTCATCCACCTGACAGGTGTGGTCAGATGTGTGTGCAGAACTATGACACACACGTCTTCACTCTGCCTCTGATTGGCTACAAGTTATCGTAAAAGAACCTTGTCAAACAGAAATATTCTCCTGCAGCACAGACGCTTGATTGGTTGATGGCAGTGGCATCACTTCATTCTGACGGCCCCGACTGTGCCATGATCCAGGTGAGTCCTGCGTACAGGTAAACCTGTAACCTGTAACTGAGGTGTGTTCAGGACGGATGAGGTCACAGAGGTTGTGATGTCATAGATCAGCTTCGTGCACCAAATGAGTTAAACTCAGATAAACTCTGAACCAGAAGCGGTCTGACAAACCAGGAGTCTAACCCTAACCCTGTGATGTCAGCTGTAACTGGGCAGATTGTACCTTGATGGACCATAGGTCCGAGGAGAAGCGCTGGCGTTTCCTGGTTCCCATCGGCGTGTTGTGGAGAGATGATGCCACTCGCTTGGCCACTCGTTTATCTCTAAACTCCACCCATCCTTCAGTGAAGTCACACCTCCTCAGCCCCGCCTTCCTCTTCCTCTTTCTCACCTGACCAGCTGACAACACAAGGACAGGTAAATCACAGAGTTGGCTCCCACGGTGCATTTCACCAAACCTGTTCCAACATTCACAACCCTGTATGTATTCTCCATAGCAACAGCAGCCAAGAATAATGGGTATTGTAGTATACAAAGCATAAATTATGTAAAGCCGGTTGTCGTCTATGCCGTCTCTGAGGTCACTGTCATCTCTGTGGTCTCTGTCATCTTTCTTGTCTCTGTGGTCTCAGCTGTCTGTGTCGTCTCAGAGGTCTCTGCCATCTCTGTCGTCTCACCTTCAGGTTGCAGGAAGACGCGGCCAATCTCTCCGTACACTGACAGCAGGTTCCTCAGATGTTTGGGCCGCATCCTCGGAGGAATGTGACCCAGGTACACGATACCTGGAATACACTTCCTGTCAAGACAGGAAGTCACTCCAACACCTTTCTGTTTGGTCTTCTTCTTCATCTCAGCAGCATTTTCACCATCCTCGTCGTCTCTCTGCTCCTCATGATCATATGAATCTTCATCATCATCATCATCATCATCATCATCACCTCCTCTCCTTGCTGCAGCTCCCTCCTCTCCTTCATCCTCCTCTTCCCCCTCCTGTCTTTGGGTTGTAGTCATACTCTCCTCCTCTCTCTCCATCTCTACAAACTGAAAACTGCAAGAAACAGAAACAATAAAATAAATCAAAACAATATAATCAATAAACAACAAGACAACAACAGCTATAACAATAAATCTCTCTCTCTCTGTACAATAAAGATCAAAAAGGCCAAAACAAGAAACCACAAAGACCACCACAACATCAACAAGATGACAACAAGACACCATGAAGACAACGAGAGAACAACAAGACACCACAGAGACGACAAGACACCGCATTCAGTTCAGTTCAGTTTTATTTCTATAGCGTCATATCATAACTTCAGTTAAATACAGAGCAGGTCTAAACCCGTACCCTTTATAATATTATTTACAGAGACCAACAGTTCAACCATGAGCAAGAGAAACATCGAACAGGCCCAAGCTCATTAGTGGACAGTCAACATGACTGCATGTACTACCATACTGTCTGCTTTGATCTCTGGCATTAACGAAGTTAAAAAGTGGACCAAAGTGGACTATAGTGGCAGAGAGGAAAGCCAGACCAGTAACACAAACCCAGAAGAGACTAAAGCCTGACCCACCTGAGTCCCGAACCCGTCTGATCCAGGTAAAGTTTCACCTTCAGTTAAATCTTAACACACTCGCTCAATCTCACGTGCGGAACTCTGTCGCGTATTGGTGACGAAACGGGGCGTCAAGTTAAAACAAGTCAGCTGATTTCCGGTGTCAACTTTATAACTCTCTTCATTAATTTATTAAATGTATGAATGACACAAACATGAGACGTTTAATGCGAAGAGAAGTATTTTTAATGAGTAAATGTCGTGTGAGAGATTTTAAAAACAGAAACGGAAATGTAACATTTTATAAAAACCTCCAAATTGAACAGCTCTTATTTTGAAAGTCATACACCGGAAAAGCTGCTTGTTTTTTTAAGTTAGCTTTCCGCTGCTGGTGAGAGGTGAAAGGCATGCTGGGACAGCTGTCATGGCGGGATGTGTCGGAGTTAGCAGTTAGCCGTTAGCAGTTAGCACAGGGTCCGGTCTGTCCTGTCCGCCTCTGAGCCCGTGGCCGAAGCTCAAACTGGCCGGTGAAGGGTTACAGTTCATCGCAGACCTGCTGGACCTCGACCCGTCACAGCTCAGTAGAGGTCCGCTGAAATACTTCAGCTCTAAAATGACTTCAACATTTAGCTCATTCTTTATTTATATATATTTTACGTGTTTATGTCAAACCGTTTTAACTGCTCATAGAACGTTTGGATAAAACTAATAATTGTTACGTCATTATTATGACGTGGACGGTCCACGCTGTGATCAAATGTTTTATGTTGTGTTGCAGAGGCCAGTCTGTACCAGCAGAAGGCGCTGGAGGCTGTGAGGAGAGAGGGAGGAGGAGGAGGAGGAGGAGCAGCAGCAGCTGCAGTGGCGTCCCTGACTGCTCTGGAGCTCCTGCAGAAGGAGGACGGGGAGCTGAGGAACATTGTGACGTTCTCGTCTCAGCTGGATGCCGCACTTGGAGGAGGAGTTCAGATCGGAAAGATGACAGAGATCAGCGGAGGGCCAGGAGTGGGAAAAACACAACTGTGGTCAGACACACAGAGAGAGACACACACACACACACACAGTTCTCTCCTGATTGGTTGATTGATTGTTTTTCTCCCTCTTAGCCTCCAGCTCGCCGTCGATGTTCAGGTGCCTCAGTGTTTTGGCGGGGTCGGTGGTCAGGTGGTCTACATCGACACCGAAGGCGGCTTCCTGCTTCAGAGAGTCATCGACATTGCCGCTGCGGCTGTCCGACATTGCTCCTTATTGGTTGAGGATGACGAGCAGCACGTTGCCATGGAGAACTTCACCGTGGAAACCGTCCTGTCTAACATGTTTCTGGTAATGGTGACTGTGTGTCATCATAACAGATCACGGTGTTGCAGTGATGTCATCACACAGGAAGGTTATGATGATTCTGGTTGGTTATCTGTCTCGCCTCTCTCAGGTGCGTTGCCATGACTACGTGGAGCTGCTGGCTGAGCTCCATCTGCTGTCCGACTTCCTGTCCAACCACCCATGTGTCCGCCTCCTGGTGATTGACAGTGTGGCATGCCCTTTCAGGAAGCACTTTGATGAGCTGTCACAGAGGACGCGGCTTCTCAATGGCCTTGCCCAACAGCTCATCGCCATGGCAACCAGCCATGAAATAGCCGTAGTGATAACTAACCAGATGACTACCCGTCTTCATGGTAACCAATCACAGCTGGTCCCTGCTCTTGGGGATAGCTGGGGCCACGCCCCCACCACTAGGCTCCTCCTACAGTGGACAGGGCCACATCGGTTGGCAGCAATCTTTAAATCTCCAGATCACATGAACTCCACAGTCCAATACCAGATCACATCTGATGGATTCAGAGATGCTGACCAATTGGAGCACCCACAGAGGAAACGACCCCAAACAGACACTGACCAATCAGCTGGCCACCAGAGAGACACCAGCTGCTGATTGGTCAGAGACTGTCAGCCAATCAGAGGCTAGGCTGAGTTTATTTGTTAATTTAAAAAAAAGTATTTAAAAAGTTCATACTTAAGTTTATATTTTATTGCCAGATCAGCTGATACACATTTCAGAATCAGAATCACTTTTATTCACTAGGTATGTGAACACACACAAGGAATTTGATTCCGGTTACACTACACGCTCTCTTAGCGCAAACATCAGGTACAGTTAAAAAATAAAACAGGACTAGATGGGTAAACATCAAACAGCTGATGTTACTGATAATTGAGTCCAGCTTTAGTGTTCATCACAGAGGCAGTCTGTAGTTGTCATGGTAACACCAGTAAAACTAAGACCGTAGGACTGTTCCATAAAGTTCTATGAAATAAAAACATAACCTTTTCTGAACCTTGTTGAAGTTTCTGTTCACGTCATGTTCAAAGTTGTTTGTTCTCTCTGAATATCATTGTGTTGAGTTCTGACTGTAATAATTGTTTGATGCATTAAAACAACAAATCCTCACTGTTGTAAATGGGTGTACATTTCTGGTAAATTCTGGAATTATTGAAATTTTGGGTAATTTACTCAAAGATGGTAAATGAAATTATGCTAGCTATAGCTTATTTAACTTAGCTGGCTATCTCCTGTATGAATTTATTTTCATGTGCTATTTGCAAGTTAAACATTAA
Organism: Nibea coibor; assembly: GCA_023373845.1. Classification (NCBI taxonomy): domain Eukaryota; kingdom Metazoa; phylum Chordata; class Actinopteri; family Sciaenidae; genus Nibea; species Nibea coibor. The sequence goes on along the minus strand of CM041717.1, from coordinate 26,835,589 downwards.
TACCATACATGAAAACCCCATAATGTCATTAAAACTTACTCCATTGACTCAAATGTGTGGTTTTAAATCAAATCAAATTTTATTTGCCCAAAGTCAAAAAACACATTTTGCCTCACGGGGCTGTGTGGTCCAGGTTCTATAAATCAGCTGTGTATGTGAGAGAATGAGTCAGTTTAGAGATACAGATGAACAATAGAATTAAATTATTATTAATAATGATGTTATCATTATTATTATTATAACTAAAGTAATACAAATACATGTAGTGGACGTCATCAGGGCCACAGTAGCAACCATGAGAACCTGAAGAGACGAGAGAGCACAGAAACTCTGGGGAAGAAGTTAAGTTAGTAACATGAGATGGGCATCATGGGAAGTGTAGTCCTATAGCAGCATAACTAAGGAATTACCTGAGCCAGCACTACCTATAAGAGGTGGTCTGCCTCCAGAACCAGAACTGGGAGCTTGCTCCACAGAAGAGGAGCTTGTGACTATATAAACAACGGGGGATCCGCATGTTTTAGTGAGACAGTCGGACTAACTGACAGAGGGGTGGGTATAGTCCTCTTGGAGGAGGAGCAGGAGGTGAACCGGATTTCACAGCTGACAGACTCATCGGGATCAGCGGACACTTTACCGGAGCAATCAGGTGGCTGAGTGGGTTCAGGACTAATGGTAGCCTGTGAGGAGACGGGATCTCACTCCGGTAAGTTCCGATTCTCTCTGAAATTAATCAAACAACTCGAATCGGAGACTGAAGTCAATTTAAAGATCAGAATCAATGAAAGAACCCGGTTCTTGTTGGGGTCCTAGTAAACGCGAGGTTTTGATGTTTTTGTTTTGCTTTGCCTTGCTTTGCTTTGTTTTTTGAAGGTTCTGGTGTATGAAAGGTTTAAATGAATATAAACATCGAAACAATTTGAACAAATTTGGCACAGATTTTCTGCTTATTTTTAAAACCAGTCAAGATTATTATTTTTTTATTCATCCACGAGAATGTGAATTAATATTAATTACTGCTCATATAATATGAATATGAATTAACTGACCACCAATCATCAATCAATGATTTTCATACTGTATTCATATTTTATATTAGAATATTTTCATATTGTAATATCATAATATATAACATACAGCACCAGTCTAAGTTTGAACTCGTCTAAACATGTTTAATATTTTATATATTTTTCTCTGATGAAGCTTTGCACAATCTTCATCCTCTCAGTCAGCTTCAGTGTCCAAACTATCATGTAACGTTAGTTCAACGTTCAAACCTCATTAGTTCAGTCTGATGTTTTCAGAGTTTCTCAATAAAAACACTTAAGATGAAGGTCAGTAAGTTTCACTGTGTGACATCACTAACTGTCAACCTAAAGTTAAACTCTCCACTGATTGATTGCTGTCTCCTTAGGTGTCCACAGCAGTATGAACACTCTCTCCTGAAAGGCATCTCAGTATGACATCATTAGGCCCTGCCCCCTTCACCTTCACACTTCATCATCATCATCATCATCACGTTTCACTCTGGATTGGACAAACTCATCAGTCCTCACTGCACCTCCACCTCCTGTTGTCTCTCTGGCTCTGGATTGGTGGACCGATCGTTCAGTTGAGCGATTCCCAACAGCACGTCCACCCTCACTCCATAAAGATACCTGGTGACATCACTCTGGGCGGGCTGTTTCCCATCCATGCCCGTGGCCCCCATGGTCTGCCGTGCGGAGAGCTGAAGAAGGAGAAGGGGATCCACCGTATGGAGGCCATGTTGTATGCTCTAGACCAGATCAACAGCGATCCTGAGCTGCTTCCAAACATCACGCTGGGGGCCCGCATCTTGGACACCTGCTCCAGAGACACCTATGCCCTGGAACAGTCACTCACCTTCGTCCAAGCGCTGATCCAGAAGGACACATCTGACATCCGCTGCTCTGACGGAGAGTCGCCCATCATCAGGAAACCAGAGAGAGTGGTCGGCGTGATCGGAGCATCAGCAAGCTCAGTTTCTATCATGGTGGCTAACATCCTGAGGCTGTTTGAGGTAAATACTATTAGTACAGGTATCATACAGGTCAGTATACAGGTAACATACAGGTACACTTGTTAATATATGGGTATCATACAGGTAATATAGATATAATTGGCCACACCTCCACATGCAGCACTGGTTCCAGAACACAAATCCTGCAGAAGGGCTGGACTCTCTCCTTTTCAAGAGGGCCCAGGCACCAGGTGCCAGGCATGTGTGGGGATACTCAATTCCCTGGCTGAGCGCTGCAGAAATTATTGGGAGGAACAACCTGCCTGATCTGAACCCAAGCAGTGCTTTGTTAATGGACCTCTGTACTAGTCATGGATTAGCCATAACAAGCACCATGTTTGAGCTTAAATCATCTGAAGACTCAGGCAGGGGAGGCAGGGCATGCTGTGTATTACAGGGATGGCAAACTGATGACCTGGACTGGGGATATTGTTGGATGGTGGAGAAGCACTTTGAGGAACTCCTGAACCCAACCAACATGTAACATGCTTCCCCTGAGTCTTCAGGCTCTACCTCCTCTGTGAAGAAGGCAGAGCCTGAAGACTCAGGGCAAGTCTCAATCATATCACTGGCAGAGGTTGCCAAGGTAGTCAGAAAACTCTTTGGCAGCAAGCCACCAGGTGCAGATGAGATTTACCCTGAGATACTAAAGGCTTTAGATATTGTTGGGCTATACAGGACCTGTGGAGTGACAGACTGGGGTGGTGGTCCCTATTTTCAGTAAAGGGGACTGTAGGGTGTGCTCAAATTGTGAGTTTTAGTGAGTATTACACTGCTCAGCATCCATGTGAAAGTTTATTCTAAGGTGCTGGAAAGGATTGGAGGAGCGATGTGGATTTTATCCTGGCCGTGAAAACGGACCAACTCTTTACCCTTGTAGGGGTGCTGAGGGAGTCATGGGCTACTAGAGTCATTGGTATGGACCATTCACTACATGTGCTTTATGGATTTGGAAAAGGCTTACAACCATGACCTGTGGGTGATCCTGTGGGTGTACAGAATGTGGGTGTAGAGAGTATGGGGTACCAGAACCATTGGTATGAGCTGGTCCTTGTACAACCAGTGTGAGAGATGTGTCCTTATACTTGGCACAGAGTCAAATATGTTCTTAGTGGGTGTTGGACTTTGTTGATTTAAGAAATCTGTTAATATACAGGTAACACACAGGTAATACACCTGTTAATATACCGGTAACATATAGGTGGGCAGTGTTTCTGGATGTTGATGATATCTGTCTTTGCATGGAGTCTGAAAGCGCTGCCTGTCAAAGGTCACAGACACAGGGCTGTCTGAATCTTTGAATGATGTTCCAGATTGTTGATGGACTAGTCCATAAGCTCTGACTGTGTCTATTTGCAGTTGAAAACAGGTATACACACAGACAGGTATACAGACAGACAGACGGACAGACAGTGAGTGGATGAAGTTGTCTGGTTGGTGGATTAATGTTTTAAACAGTTTGTGTCTGGATGACCGACTAATGAAAGCTTTTAATGACTTTGTGTGTGTGTGGGTGTAGATGATTATAACTGATATTTGTTAAAAGCAGACTAAACAGCAGGAACACTGCATGACATAGATGCATCATGGAAGTATTGTTTGTTGTGTTCATCCATGGTCAGATAACTCCTCTCCTATGGAACAAACTCCCATTTTGGGTTCTGGAGGCAGACAATACTTTTAAGAGCAGGTTTAAGACTTTACTTTGTGATATAAGCTCTATCAAAAAAGAAAGTCTTAAGTCTGCCAGTTCAGGTCATCCATTTGCTGCTATAGGACTAGACTGCCAGGGTGTCACAGTGGAGTGATGTTGGTGCTTTTATTTTTGTCTTGTCACTTCCTGTTTTATTTTGAAATGTACCTGCCCTCTCGTTTCAGGTCACTTGCCCTTCCCTGTTGATTGTCTCCACCTGTTCCCCATTACCCATCACTGTGTGTCTATATAGGTTCTGTGTCTCCCTTTGTCCTGTGCCGAAGTGTCTTCATCCTTCATGTGCCCCAGCCTTATTAATCACGTCCACTGTTTTTTCAGAGCTTTCTTGTCTTGTCTTGTTCCAACACATCGAAGTGTTTTTTGTTTCCCTCCATTGGAGTAGGTTTTTTGTTAATAAATTTGACTGAAACCTTCACCTCTCTGCACCTGCGTCCTCCTTCCCGCCTAGGTCTGACACAGGGGACTTCAAATGGTGCACTGGGGGCTTTTCTCTCTCCATTTGTAAACATACATGTCTCATTAATGCATCTTACTAACTTAAAGTCTCTCCCAGAGTTTCTGTGCTCTCTCTTCCAGCAGGTTACCAAGGATCATGGCTGTTGCTGTGGTACTGCATGATGTCCACCACATATATTACACATATATATTATTACTATCATTATTGCTATGTTATTACTCGTTATTGCACTTAGTTATTGATTTGCTGCTGCTGTGCCTCTCTCTATCTCTTTGGATTAAAGCAGATGGTGGACCAGGATAGAATTCCTCCGATTAATTAAGCCATACACCATATGATTGTTGTTAATTGGGCTCTACTTAGAGAGCCATGTGGATTATGGGGAGATTTGTAGATGCATGAGGAGCATCACTGGTTATGGTCAACCAAATGGCTTATAACCATCCTCCAGTCTGCACCCAGTACTTCATCCTCCAACCCTGACCCCATTCCCCAATACAAACTACCACATCCCTCCTACATGGCTTCCAGGTAAGAAGAGGACGCCAAAGTCTCCTCTCAGGAAATGCTTCAGGCCCAAAAATTGGAAAAGGCTTGTGCAGCTATGTGGAGTCCTGCACTCTTCATCCTGAGCCTTGGGCTAGAAAAGGTCACACTGGAGCTCACCATGTCTGGTTCCAGTAACCAAGAAGGAGTGCCAAATTCTTTAAATGAAGGAGCTGATTGTGGACCTTTGCGGGACTATGCCTACTCTATCACCGTTTCCATCCCAAGGGATGTTGAGGTAATTCACTCTTAAAAATACCTCAGAGTGCACCTGGACCACAATCAGAGCAGGCTGGGGACCTAGAGGCTCCCTACAAGAAGGGCCAGAGACCACCATGTGTGAAATGAGCTGGGCACTGGAGATGGTGATGGAAAGGATAACGATGCTGACTTCAGCCAAAGACTGACAGAGTCCTTCCTGATCTCCACGGGCTGGAAGGGGCCTGCTGGATGTAAAATGGACAACATTTTCCACATCACGTTTCATTCATTAAATGTGTACCGCTTTCTTCAATATGACCATAACTGAATCTGAACCTCAAACCTGAACCTAGAGTGGACCTGAAACTGAATCTGAACACAGATGGAGCTGATGTTCATGTTCAATTCACTCCAGTGGAGCGTGTCTCTAATGATGATGGTGATTGTCATAACGAGGTCTGCTTTTAGGAGGATATTAATATCCTTCATTAATCCCCCCCACCCCTGCCGCCCACAAGCACACACACAAATAATGTGATTATTATTGAAGCTGTGACACACATTCAGCTTTTACACAACTAATCCTCTGTTTGTGTGTGTGTGTGTGTGTCCCAGTATTTCCAGTTTGACCAGTGTTGTTTGTTGTCTCTCAGGTGAGCTCTGTGAACACAGCTCCAGTGCTCTGCAGTGATTACTGATTATTGACTACTGATTATTGTCCATGTTTCAGATCCCTCAGGTGAGCTATGCGTCCACAGCTCCAGAGCTCAGTGATAATAACCGGTACGACTTTTTCTCTCGGGTGGTTCCTCCGGACTCGTACCAGGCCCAGACCATGCTGGACATCGTCAAAGCTCTGGGCTGGAACTACGTCTCCACACTCGCCTCTGAGGGAAACTATGGGGAGAGTGGCGTTGAGGCCTTCATGCAGATTTCTCGAGAGGCCGGTAGGTTCTGGTTCTACACGATTCTTTTGATTTGAGGACTTTATGATCATCTTTGTAGTGCAGAATCAGAGCGATGTTGACCAAGGTGTCATGATAACATAGGAACTGACCCAAAAATGCAGGCTCAGACAGAGGTTGGCAATAGAAGGGAATTTATTTGTGATGTGGGAAGAAAGAGGAAGAAGACGGTCCAATGATGAGGAGGAGGGAATGGCTGAGATGAAACAGTGGGTGGAATAGACAATGGGGGCATGGAACGTGGACTGTCCAGAGATAGTTGGTGGAGAGCAGGCAAGCAGGTATATGGCAGGAGGTGATGATGGTGGTGGACCTGAGCACAAGAGGCTCAGAGGTTAAAAAACAAACTAGGAAACCAACTGGAAACACAAAGAACAACAGTTAAAGCGGTCCGAACATAGACTACATGGTAGCTGAAGAAACGATCTGACAAGGCATGGGAGGAAGGCCAGGGTCTATATGTAGTTGAGGTGATGAACTGATGGAAGGCAGGTGAGATTCATCCATGATTATCTCGGAGAGAACAGGGAAATGTGCCACGCCCACAACATACAAACACAGAGACTAACAAGGAGAAACTGGCAAGTAAACACAAGGATTGTCAGGGACCAGACTAGGACACAGGACTCAGGCACAGATATGGTGTGGAAAAACAGTAGGCTTTATTAACTGGCAGCAAAGTTCACCTCTGACAAAGTGCTAAACAAAAAAGGGCTATGAAACCTCTTAACTTAAACTATGACTCTTAATAAACTGGCTATGAAAGGAATCAAAATAATCGCTCCAGTAGGAGGAGGTACCACTCAAACTATCTAGGACCATGAAAATTCTCCCTAGATCTCCCTAAATGACTCCCTAGGAGGAAAAACAAAAGGCTGACCTGAAAATCTCAAACTGGAAAATACTAAGCTGAACTATGAAAACTACAAAGCAAAATCACTCTTGAAGAGGAAGCGCAAAGGCGAAAACAGGCTTAAAGACAAGCACTTGGGCTGGTGACTTGGGACGAAGGCTGATGTGTACGACACGAGAGACACGGAGACAGAAAAAACCCCAGCTTGACTTCACCGCGGTGTGACAAGGATGGGGAAACAAGGAGGAACACAGGGAATCAACAGAGTCACAACTGCCATCGTGACACAAGGCCTGATGGATCCATGTCACCAAGTTATTTTGGTGGTTTGAACAACAGGAACATTGTTCAAATCACAGATTTGTTTAGTTCATCTGAAACAGAAACAACTTTGCACCTGTCTGTCTCTGATTTTACTTGTCTGTCCTCACTCAAACCTGTCTGAATGTCTCTCTTTGTACCTGACTTTCTCTCAGGTGGGGTGTGTATTGCTCAGTCAGTGAAGATTCCTCGTGAGCCAACAGCTGGAGAGTTTGATAAGATCATTAAACGTCTGATGGAAACAAGTAATGCCAGAGGTGTGATCATCTTCGCCAATGAGGACGACATCAAGTAAAACAACCAAACTGACCTCAGATCAGTTGCTCACATCCATTTCATGCCTGCTTTCATGACTCCTCCCCTTTCTTCCTGGCAGACGTGTTCTTGAGGCAGCAAAGCGTGCAAACCTGACAGGTCACTTCCTGTTTGTGGGATCAGATAGCTGGGGGGCGAAAAGTTCACCAATTGCAGAGCTGGAGGACGTTGCTGAGGGTGCGGTCACCATCCTCCAAAAACGAGCTTCTATAGACGGTAAAGCAAACATCAGCTGTGTTTATCTGTGTCTATAGAAGGTTCTACAGTGGGAGGTCAGAACAGGTTACCAGGTAACAGGTTGGTATCCCTCCCTATCTCAAACATGAAAATCTTGCTGCTTGATGCTCCTCTGAGCATCATGTTTGTAGGACATTGTACATGTGAAGTGTTTTATACATTCAGAAACATACATATGTTAAAGTTATTTTCAAACGTGTTTGTTCAGGCTTTGATCAGTACTTCATGTCCCGTTCTCTGGAGAACAACCGCAGGAACATCTGGTTCAATGAGTTCTGGGAGGATGACTTCAGGTGTAAACTGACCCGATCTGGAGTCAAGCTAGACCCTGACAAGAAGAAATGTACAGGTAGGAACACACCTGGGGGTGTGGCCTGGGTGGAGGGAGGGGTCAAGGACAATTATTCATTAAAAGAATCACCCACCATCATGACTTGTCTGTCCGTGCAGGTGAGGAGAGGATTGGTCGGGACTCGTCGTACGAGCAGGAAGGGAAGGTTCAGTTTGTGATTGATGCAGTTTACGCTGTTGCTTATGCTCTGCACAGCATGCACCAGGACCTTTGTCCTGGTAGCTCTGGGGTCTGTAGTAACATGGATCCTGTGGAGGGACGCTCACTCCTTAACTACATCAGAGCTGTCAACTTTAATGGTAAGAAAACACCTGAGGGAGAGGAACCATAACTAAGAGTCCTAGGGAACAGTCCAGACCTAATCCTGTTTGACTTCAAATCTAAATATTATAAAGAGAATCTGCAGAGTATTTAATTTGCCTGTCTGTCTTTGACCTGTCTGTCTAACAGGAAGTGCAGGTACAAGTGTTTTGTTCAATGAGAATGGAGATGCACCCGGTCGTTATGACATCTTCCAGTTCCAGATGACCAATCACAGCCTTCCTGGTTACCGTGTTATTGGACAGTGGACCAATAACTTAAGACTCAACGTAAGAAGCTGATTGGACAGATGAGACAAAATATCAGCTGGTTCTTACTTACACCTTTCTCACTTCATTCTCTGTACCTCTCACCTCTGTCTCTCTCCTCCTATACGCATACACAAATACAAATACATATACATATACATATACATATATACATATACACACCTGTCTCTCTGTAACTATGTGTCTGTCAGGTGGAGGAGATGCAATGGTCTGGAGGACTCCAGTCAGTTCCAGACTCCATCTGTAGTTATCCTTGTCGACCTGGAGAGAGGAAGAAGATGGTGAAGGGAGTACCCTGCTGCTGGCACTGTGAGGTAAAACCACTTCAGAACCAGAACTCAGAAGTTCAGGTCCTATGTTCATGTTATGCTTAGTCACAACACAACATTCACTGAAATGATGACGGGTCCATGTTACTGTAAAAACAGCTGAATGGTCTCTGATCTATCTTTCTGTCTCTCTGGCCTGTCTGCAGCTCTGTGATGGGTATCAGTACCAGCTGGATGAATTTACCTGTGAGACCTGTCCGTCAGACATGCGTCCCAACCCTAACAGAACTTCCTGTCATCCAACTCCGATCATCAAACTCGAGTGGAACTCCCCCTGGGCACTAGTGCCAGCCTCTATTTCCCTGCTAGGCATCCTAGCAACCAGTGCTGTGGTGATCACCTTTATCCGCTTCAATGACACGCCCATTGTCAGGGCATCAGGGAGGGAGCTCAGCTATGTACTGCTGACAGGTGAGTATTGTGGAACAGTACTGATAGGTAACACACCCCCAAAAGAATCACTACCTTAACATGGTTGTGGGATGTTTGTGATTCTGGGAGCTATGTTTTCTAGGACAATAGTTTGCTGTTAAGGTCCCTCAAATAGGTCCCAGGGGAGTGAAGACTAATTCATAGATGAATTGGACAAATAGGAGCTGCAACATCTTACCTGGAAAAGGTCTGGCTACTGAAATCACCTGGAGGTGTAGCTTACTAGCAAGAATCCTTTGGACAGACCTTGACCCATGGGGCTGAGCCAGGCACAGCCTGAAAGAACCACATGGGTTAGGGTTCTGCCTATAGGCCCACCAAGCCAGGCGGCAGGCAAAGTAGTGACCATGCTGGCCCCTGACATTATAGACTGGTTCTAAGCATATGGAATGTCATCTCATTGGCAGGGAACAACTAAGGCTGGTATTGGAGGTGGAGCATACATAGCTGGGCTCACCTCTACACATAGCACTGGCACCAGAACCCTGGAGAGGGGCTGGACTCTCCTTTTCTCCTTTCTCCTTTTCTCTCCTAGTTGTTCAGGGTGAGACATGGCAGGCCCCAGACTGTACACTGCAGTGTTGGAGTTTTCTATCGGGAATGAGATGGTCACCTCTGTGTGACCAGGAGTTCTTTTGGGAAGACTTACTTACCTTTTTAGAGTCTCTTGTCATGTTCTGGACTCTGAACTTCAACACTCATGTGAGCGGAGTGACTAAGGGGAACAGCCTGCCTGATCTGAATGAGTGGTGTTTTGTTATTGGACTTCTTTTTCAGACATGGATTGGCCGTAATGAATAACATGTTCGATGTCTGTTGTCATGTCATGTCATTTTTAAGTGTACTGGTACCAGAACACCTTAGGTGCAGGTCATTGATCAACCTTGTGGTTGTGTTATAAAATTATTTACAGAGACCAACAGTTCCACCATGAGCAAGCACTTGGTAAAACTGTCCCCCAGCAGTCTAGTCCTATAGCAGCATAATAAAGGATAACCTGAGCCAGCCCTAACTATAAGCTCTATCTAAAAGGAAAGTCTTCAGTCTACTCTTGACTGTGTCTGTCTCTTGAACCAAATGATAGTTTGTTCCACAGAAGAGGAGATTGATGGCTGAAAACTCTGGCTCCCAATCTTCTTTTGGAGATTACAGGAACCACAAGGAACCCAGCATTCTGAGAGTGCAGTGTTCTAGAGGGGTAGTAAGGTACTATGAGCTCTTTTAGATATGATAGTGCCTGATCATGAAGAGCTTTGTATGTGAGGATAAGAATTCAGCAGTCTCTGAAGCGCAAACCTGGCTGTTGATGATGATTTCAGTGAAAAGGATTTTCAATTGGTCTCAAGGAAGTTATGCCAAACTGTTTGATAATGCAGGGAGGGAAATAGGGTTCAGCTCTGGCTGTGTTCAGGACTAGGGATGTTAGTCAAGTGGTGGAAAGAGCTCTTTAAGGAGCTCCTAAACGGGGCTGAGTTGGAAGCCAAAGCTCTTTATTTTCCAGTCTATCTACTATGGATAGATGGACAGTCATTATATAGAGATTCACATAACTTGGTGAGCTAATTAAGTTACATGATGATAATCAGCAGTGAGGATCACCTCATCAGCAGTGATTAACATCACCTGTCTGTCTCCCTACAGGTATTTTCCTGATCTACTTGATCACCTTCCTGATGATTGCAGAGCCAAGCGTAGTAGCTTGTGCATTTCGACGCCTTCTGCTGGGCCTCGGCATGGCCATCACCTACTCTGCCATGTTGACCAAAACAAACCGCATCTATCGCATCTTTGAACAAGGCAAGAGGTCAGTGACCCCGCCAAAATTTATCAGCCCTGCTTCCCAACTCATCATCACTTTTGTCCTCATCTCTATCCAGGTAAGCACACAGGTGTCAGACTTCTTCCAGTTTGTGGTTGAGCAGCGTGTCACAATTCAGATTAATCTTCCTGCGTGTGTGTGTTTTAGGTCCTTGGTGTGTTTGTGTGGTTCGTTGTCATCCCTCCGCACACCATCATTGATTATGAGGAACTCCGCCCCCCAAACCCCGACCTGGCCCGAGGCATCCTGAAGTGTGATATGTCTGACCTCTCAATCATCTGCTGCCTCAGCTACAGTATCATCCTCATGGTATAGATATTCATCCAGAATTGATCTTTTATTGATCCAATAGAGCCATTGATCTGCTGCATGCTCATGCTCATGCTTTTTCATGCTCTGCTTTCACTGACAGAAAACAAGTAAACTTGTAAAAGAGCATACTGTTCTTATTGCTGGATAACCTGTATCATCCTTGTTGCTAGGTAACGTGTACAGTGTATGCAGTGAAGAGTCGTGGTGTCCCAGAAACGTTTAACGAAGCAAAGCCAATTGGTTTTACCATGTACACCACTTGCATCATCTGGCTCGCCTTCATACCAATCTTCTTTGGTACTGCCCAGTCCACTGAAAAGGTAAGAACCAGGATGAGGGTGGTGGTTAGCTCCGTTGGTAGAGCATCCACCCCATATATAAAGGCTCTCTCAAGCTCATTCTCTCCCTCCATGTCTCTCTCTCTCTCTCTCTCTCTCTCTACCTGAATAGTGACATTTCAGGCTGTGGAGGGTCACTGTGTTTTTTTTTTGGGGGGGGGGGGGGGGTTTGGACACAGCCTACACTGCCACAGCCAAAATGCACTATCCCAATTCAAATGATTGGAAAGGGCTACATTTAGACCAAATCCTGAATATGGCCTTATCGTCACCTGAGTTCTACTTTTACCAAGATAGTTTCCTTCCATCCTCTTTCAAACGACCTGTCCTCCTGATCCAAAATGGAAACATTATTGTCACTGTTGAGACCAAACAGATGGACTTCCAGGTCTGTGTAAACCATCCCTGGTGTTTCCGTTTCTGTGGTTCCTGCACGTTAAAACAAAACTTGTTAATTTGCCTGTACAGTTAATTAAAAATACCACCTACAAAGATCCAATAAAGGATTGAATACTGGAATCACATACAGTCAAACCCTGTTTTTTCAGTTTCCATGAAGCAGCTCGGAGATTAGACTCAAAATGGAACAGCTGGATTATACAGATTATAATGCAATACAGGATATAATTATAGAATAATAACTTTGTTCAAAAAGAGCCTCAACAACTGGAAAATAATCAGACAGAAACTCCATGAAGGAAACAGTCCACTTTAGACAGAAACAACAAATCACAGATTGATCTGATTAAATTGAGGATTATACATATTATGTATAATACGTATACATACATTATACAAGATTATACAACATAACTGCCCAACTGCCAACTTCTTCCAACAACGTTGATCGAACTTGGAAGCCATTTATCGAGTAAATTAGAACTTTTTACTTCCTTTGAGTAGTTAGGACGGTCACATGCTGAAAAACATGCGGTTATGGATATATGAACAGATTCTTGTAGGTTTTAGTAGAGGGTTGTCTCTCAGTAGATATTTTTTGTGTCCACAGATGTTTATCCAGACAGCCACTCTGACCATCTCCATGTCTCTCAGTGCATTTGTCTCTCTTGGGATGCTCTACATGCCAAAAGTTTATGTCATTATTTTCCACCCTGAACAAAACGTCCAGAAGAGGAAGAGAAGCTTCAAGGTCTGAATGCAACCAGCAGGGGTTGTTTGTTTGCTATGTTGCCTGTTTATTGTGTTGCCTGTTTGTTTGCTGTGTTGCCTCATAGTTGCTGTTTTTCTGTATGTTGTGCCCAGGCTACCAGAGTGTCTCAAAAATCATTAGATGAGAAGCAGAATGGAGAGACAAAGATTGTACCTGACAGATCACAGTAATATTGCAGTATTACTACAAATGACAGGTAATGAAACTACATCATTATACTGATGTATTGTTCAGATTTGTTCCCATGATTATTGTTGTTGTTCTTATTATTATTCATCCATCTAGTCCTGACCCTTCTGATCCCTCGTCCACAATGAGAACTCTTGAGACAATCAGCATTAACACTCCAAAGATGATAGGTGTGTAATCAAAATCAGTTCTGACCTCAACTCTGATGTTCTGTCTTCTCAGGTAGCTGCTAACCAATCCCTGTCCAGAGCCTGATGACATCATCATCATGAAGATGACCCATTATTCATTTATCAATCTCACACTTCCTGTTTGACTTATTTCACAATAAAACCAAACAATGTTTCATTTTGATCCAAACTTGTCCAACAGTCCAGCTTGCTGGACAGGAAATTCACCCGAAAGACTCACCTCAAGGACTTGCTTGGGTAACCCTAACCCTACATTACTCATAAAAACATTTAGAGAAAGTGATGAAGTTCAGACCTCAGTCTCCTCAGTAAGTGGAGATGACTTTGACCCTCTTTGTACACTCACCATGTCCTCCTCCTTCCTCCTGAAGTCACTCACCATCTCCTCCACAGTCCTCCTGAAGTCACTAAGGATTTCCTACGTCTTGCTGGCCTTGATTGGTTGCTGGAAGTTGGTTGAGATTTCACCACATCTCAAAGAAGTCTGTGACTCCCCTGTACTGCTCATTTCCTTCTGATACACGTCCAACAATAGCTGAATCATTAGAGAACTTCTGGAGGTGACAGCTGTCAGTGTCTGAAGTGTGTACAGGCTGAGAGTCTGATGGTGAGATACCTCACATCAGGTGAGAAGTCAAGGCAAAAGACTACAGTCTTAAGTTGTCACGTTTTTTTACACATTAGCATGTATGTTGCTAAATTATTGCTAGGGTATCGTCAGTGGCTGAATTATGTTGTTGCTTCCTGGGGACCACATTGGCAATGAGTGACAGCAGAGCACATTTTTCTTTGTTTATGGGTCTTATGGGTCTTACCTGTTACACCCGCTGACTTGTGTTCACCTGATCCATCATGTCCAATCCCAGCTCTATGTAGATGGAATCTGGCACTTCTTTGTCTTTACATGTTGCTGCCATCACCATCCTCAGATTCCCAGGCCTAGCAGAAGATGCGATAGCTGCAGTGGAAGTTTGACTAGGTGGTGTACTGGGTATAACTAACAGCACAGGTGTTTGATATTAATGGCTGCTCTTCCATCAAGTTGTCAGTCAATTGAACACTGTAGATAAATCCAACTAGATAATTTGAGCTGCAGCCAAGTCATTGCAATTTGTGAAACATATTACAAGTTATGCTATGTGCCATCTGCTAAAGTACACAATGCACAACAATTCAGCACCACTCCACACATAACCATGTTCTCTAATGAAGACATCAAGTATACTTGACCTACAGTGTTTTACAGGAGTCTATAAAATCAAACTTTTTTGTTCAAAGCTTGCTTTACTCCAGCACTCATGTGCACCATGTACATAACTTTTCAGTATTTAGTGATTTTGTACTGTAACACCAAGCACAAACTTCTTATTCAGAATCATTACAGTTTCATGGTGTTGCTATAACAATGGTAACTCAGTGCTGGAGGAGAGGGAGAGACGCTGAGTGCCGTGATAATGACCCATACAAAGTCCAGAGAATAGTCGTTTCATGCATGTAGCAACAACAGGAGACTCTCTGTGTCAGACGAGTTCTCACATGTTGACTAAACTTTACAAACCAAGTCTCAAAATTACATCATAGCTCTGTGACGCAGTCAAAAACTGATAGCGTTGCAGCATGAAGAGTCCATGCTAGCTAAACAACTAAACGTTAGTACTGATGCTCCATGTTTAGATCCCGGCCTGTGGGTCACACACACTTTACAAAAACATCACCGCCTCCTCGGATATACATTGATCTCATAAATGGCCTCTGTGAACTCTAAATGATGGAAAAAGCGACAGAGAAGTTGAAATCATGAACTACACAGAACAATCCTGAGTCAACTGCTGCGCTCTGTGGAAAATAGGTCTACTGTTCAAATCCAACCAAATCACATCAAATTTCAGTCTATGCAAGAAATTCTGGCAAACTTTTAACAAATCACGTGCTATTCTTAATAACACTTTGCAATCAGACATTTAATACTTTTTAAAGGCCATCACTTTCACAAGTTGATTTACTACCTTTTAATACTTTTTAGTACCCCGCGGACACCCTGTGCACAGTAATGCCAGTCTGTGCTGATGAACTACAGACCTGTAGAGTATATGCAGTATATCTTATATCATAATATAGTAAATGTTATAATACTATACTGTGATGTCGTAGTATAATATATTATGTCATAGTCTGTGTGTCACAGTATAGTGTGATGTGTACATCATGACGACATCACACATCAGCTTCAACAGATTTAATTAAAAAACAGAAACCAGAGTGACTGGTTCAATTACGCCATCGTCATGGAGACACCACAGCAGCTGCGTTTGTCTTCCTTTAAAAGTATACTGAGTCTCTTTCAGTCTCAACCTGAAGGTCAAAGGTCAGCTGTTAAACAGTTCATGCTACTCTTTGTCCTCTTCTTCACTTCTTCTTGCGGACCACCGTCCATCCGTCCTTTTCATCCTGAGAACGAGGACAAGGATCTGCATCTGTCCTGCTGACTGATGGACTGGAAGATTCACACTCCATCACCTGAACACACAAAGGCTGTCATCAATATTCATATTATAGTCATATTATAAACCTGTCCTGATCATGTGACTGATAATGTGAGCCGTGATTTACTAAACACAAAGATGAATGAATGGTGTTATTGATTCTCTATTGATTCAGGTGTATGAAGAAGACACCTTGAAGCAATAATAAAATACTTAGTTCACAACATCTGACAGGTGAGACACCTGTGACAGACGTGATGTCAGAATGCACTTAATAACAGACATTTTATCTGTACGTCATTGTGAGTAGAAGAATAATCACAAGTTCACAATAGCAATTTCAGCAGTAAAAGTACTCAGCACTGTGTCTGAGTACTTTATACTGTGTCAGTAAACAATCAAGTATGCAAAAGTACTGCAGTACTGTTATATAAAGTGAAGACTGGAGTCTGGATGGGAAGTTGGGGGTTCAGTAGTTTGTCTCATGAAGGTTCCTCACTGAAGTATTAACATTAGGGGTGGGTATTGGCAAAGAAGTCACGATTCAATTTCGAATCACGATTCATATGCCACGATGCGATACTATCACGATGCATCACGATACTTGAATTATTGCGATGCATTGCAATACTTCAGTGAAAATGTACCAAAAAAAAGAGGATAACTTTATCAGTGGCTGTGTATCTGGGTAGCGTCTTCAATTGATACATAACTCTGAGCAACTCAATTCATAACTGAATTTATTGAATAACCAAAAAAAAGAAACAAAGTCTCCTCTGATATTGCGAGTGCAGCTACTTTCATAGGTTTCGTTGCAGCGACGACCTCCTCAGCAGCCGTTATGTCGCACTCGGTAAGGTGCAGATGTCCTTCTCAGACTTCTGTATTTCTGCAGACAGGAGCAGCGTGAATGGCAGCTTGTTGCTCTAAAAACCGCTCCAGCATGCCGTGCACGCTGTTCCAGCGAGTGGCGACGTCTGTGATCAGTTTGTGGCGAGGGAGATTTAGCAAAGTTTGGTTCTCACGCAGTACGAGGGAGGTAACAGTGCTGCGTCTGAAAAACGTTGTCACCTGTCTCACTCTCCCTAGCTATCTAGTAACTGTCACATAGCATCGCACATAGCATCGCACATAGCATCGCACATAGCATCGCACATAGCATCGCATAGCCCGCTGGAAATGCCGCTGGCGTGAAGGCAGAGGTCGCCAACAACTCCAACCACATCTCTAGGACGGGAAGTTGTATTGTGCTTGTTTTTGGCTGACGTTCCCCAAACATTTAAAGTATTTTATTTATTTTTATTAATAATCGATATTTGGCATCAAGAATCGATGCAGTATATTGTGAAAGTTAGTATCGCAATGCATCGTCATGACAATTCTTTTGCACACCCCTAATTAACATGTCCGTCATGATGAAAGCTGTCTGAATTCTCTAACTGTTAATAAAGGAAGTATTGAAGCTCCTTTCCTTAGCTCCTTCAGCTCCAGATACACTGGAGCATCCTTTAGGAAAGAAAAGGGTGTAATGCCATCCCACAATTCAGTGCAGCAGCGGCAAAAAAATAATGGATGCAGCATTCAGTCATTAAAACCATCAGTGTATTTAAACAGCGTGATGCAGCCTGCAGAAAAGAGCGTGTGAATATGAACATACATGTTGACGTGATGTCAAACTTTGATCATGAAGTGTGTCCTCTTGTTGACTGTGGAGCTGCATTCACACAGAGTACAAACTGTCTGGTCAGACAGAGAAACTCTAATGGTCAGACGTACCTGGGTTTCATCATCGCTGTCGTCATCAGACCCTGTGGGCAGAGCCGTGACCTTCGCCCTCTGACCTGTCTTCTCTGTCAGACTGCTGATGGTGAATTTGAGCTGCTGCAGCGCCCCCTGCTGCCACTGAGAGAACACCTGCAGGAGACTGACAGACACCTGGGGACGCACAGAGTTAGTGTGTGTGTGTGTGTGTGTGTGTGTGTGTGTGTGTGTGTGTGTGTGTGTACCTGAGGTAAACTCCCATCATCCACCACTGTGTCAAACTCCTGATCCATCAGCTGAGCAATGAAGTCCTCAACCTCAAACTGCTGCAGGTCAGCTGATCACCCACAGATATTTTTAAAATGTTAAAAAAAAGATTCATTGATTGAGCATCGGTTGTTTGTTTGAATTTAACATGCTGCTGTCAGAAGACAGCTTACCTACCATTGTCGTGGAAATACTGCTGGACCACATCCACCATCCAATCAGCTTTCTGCTGCCCGTACACACCTCCAAAGCCGTTATCCACCGCAATCTGTCAAATCAACACAAAAATAAAGACGACAAGCTGTGTTCACTGACAGTCTGTTGTTCTGTGGAGCAGCATTCACTGACACTCTGTAGTGTCTGCAGTATCTGCAATGTTTTTCAATCCTGGTCCTCAGGAAACACTGCCCTGCATGTTTTCGATGTTTCCTCCTCCACCACACCTGTTTCAAATGATTAGCTCGTCATCAAGCTCTGCAGTGGTCTGATAATTGAGCCGCTCACTTGAATCAGCTGTGCTGGAGCAGGAAACATTGAAAACATGCAGGGCAGGGGTACAGTCGAATAGTCAAAAAAATAGCTCTTAAGTCCTTTCCTAACCACTTTTCCTTGACCTCGATGAAAAACGTCACAGGTCAAGGAAAGATGTGAAGGAAAATTCATAAAGAGTTGGGAGAAGACGACCGCAGTGTTCAGAGAATCTGATTACTCTCACACTTTGACTACGTCATTATGCAGCGGTGAATGCTGCTGATGTAACCTGTGGTAAAACTACAAAGTCCAGAAGATGGACTATAAAACGCACATCTGAGATACTTCCTAGATCCTCCCTGTGCGCTCTTAGTAGTAGTAGTTTAATGCAGGAAATATAAACGTGGACAACCCGGGAAAAAGTGTCATCACCAACGTCAGAGTGAAATAATAAATGAATATTGTCCACCTGTCACAGTCAGATGAAGTGTTTGTTACCTGGTCTGGTCGCTCACCCTCCTGTCCGCTCAGATAGAAACATATTAGCAAGTTATGGCAAAGATATCTGATTAATCAGCAACGGGAACTTCATGATGACCTGCAGGACGCTGGATGGCACAGTTCCAAACAGTTTGTACTCTGTGTGTGAACGCGGCTCCACAGTCAACAACAGGACACACTTCATGATCAAAGTTTGACATCACGTCAACACGTATGTTCATATTCACACACTCTCTGCTGCAGGCTGCAACACACTGTTTAAATACATTCATGTTTTCTTTTTTATGTCTGGTTGTGAATGACTGAACGCTGTGCCGATTTTTTGTCGCTGCCGCAAGGAATTGTGGGCCAGCATCACCTCCTTTCCTTTCGTAAAGGATGGTCTGGTGTATCCTATGCTAAAGGAGATAATAAGGAAAGGCGCTTCAATGCTTCCTTTAACAGTTAGAGAATTCGAACAGCTCTTATCAGGGCGGACATGTTAATATTTCTGGGTCATTTCACTCAGTGAGGAAGGTTCCTAAGTAAATTTGACTCTTTCGACCGCACCCCAGGATTGAAAAACACTGCTGTACATCATCATTGATGTTTATTATTACAGTACCGACGTTGGTGATGACGTCATGTCTTTCATGTTTGTATGTCGTGCATGAAACAACACACTTTAGTCTGCTACCTTCAGTCTGTTAGCTTCAGTCTGCTAGCTTCAGTCTGCTAGCTTCAGTCTGCTAGCTTCAGTCTGCTAGCTTCAGTCTGCTAGCTTCAGTCTGTTAGCTCCAGTCTGCTAGCTCCAGTCTGTTAGCTCCAGTCTGTTAGCTCCAGTCTGTTAGCTTCAGTCTGCTAGCTTCAGTCTGCTAGCTCCAGTCTGTTAGCTCCAGTCTGTTAGCTCCAGTCTGTTAGCTTCAGTCTGCTAGCTTCAGTCTGTTAGCTCCAGTCTGTTAGCTTCAGTCTGTTAGCTTCAGTCTGTTAGCTTCAGTCTGTTAGCTTCAGTCTGCTAGCTCCAGTCTGTTAGCTCCAGTCTGTTAGCTCCAGTCTGTTAGCTTCAGTCTGTTAGCTCCAGTCTGTTAGCTTCAGTCTGTTAGCTTCAGTCTGTTAGCTTCAGTCTGTTAGCTTCAGTCTGCTAGCTTCAGTCTGCTAGCTTCAGTCTGTTAGCTCCAGTCTGCTAGCTCCAGTCTGCTAGCTCCAGTCTGTTAGCTCCAGTCTGTTAGCTCCAGTCTGTTAGCTCCAGTCTGCTAGCTTCAGTCTGTTAGCTCCAGTCTGTTAGCTTCAGTCTGTTAGCTTCAGTCTGCTAGCTCCAGTCTGCTAGCTCCAGTCTGTTAGCTCCAGTCTGTTAGCTTCAGTCTGTTAGCTCCAGTCTGTTAGCTTCAGTCTGTTAGCTTCAGTCTGCTAGCTCCAGTCTGCTAGCTCCAGTCTGTTAGCTCCAGTCTGTTAGCTCCAGTCTGTTAGCTCCAGTCTGTTAGCTTCAGTCTGTTAGCTTCAGTCTGCTAGCTTCAGTCTGCTAGCTTCAGTCTGCTAGCTTCAGTCTGTTAGCTCCAGTCTGTTAGCTCCAGTCTGTTAGCTCCAGTCTGCTAGCTTCAGTCTGTTAGCTCCAGTCTGCTAGCTTCAGTCTGCTAGCTCCAGTCTGTTAGCTCCAGTCTGTTAGCTCCAGTCTGTTAGCTCCAGTCTGCTAGCTTCAGTCTGTTAGCTCCAGTCTGTTAGCTTCAGTCTGTTAGCTTCAGTCTGTTAGCTTCAGTCTGTTAGCTTCAGTCTGTTAGCTTCAGTCTGTTAGCTCCAGTCTGTTAGCTCCAGTCTGTTAGCTTCAGTCTGTTAGCTTCAGTCTGTTAGCTTCAGTCTGCTAGCTCCAGTCTGTTAGCTTCAGTCTGTTAGCTCCAGTCTGTTAGCTCCAGTCTGTTAGCTTCAGTCTGCTAGCTTCAGTCTGCTAGCTTCAGTCTGTTAGCTTCAGTCTGCTAGCTTCAGTCTGGTCCGCAGTGAGCGACTACAGTCCGTCAGTGGGTTTGTCTGTCAGTGTGTCTGTCGGTCAGATGCACTGTGTGTCGTCATGTTACCTGTAGAACCGGCCAGGTGGTCAGAACCGCGCGGACTCCCTCCGTCAAGAGCTCACGTGAAGCTGTGTAAGCCGCCATGTTGGATCTGACAGACAGAATGAGCAGAGTGAAGAAAGAGCCCGACAGACCGAAACAGCTGATCCTGATCTGATCCTGATTTCACACACTCCAGAACATTCTTAATTTCAGCTTCACTCCTCATGACCTCTCTGTCATCTAAAACATGAGAACCCGTAAACATGACGCCCTCTCCGTCATACCTCCTGATAAACTGAGAACACGCTCTGCTGTGATTACACTGTCTGCCTGTAATAAACATCGTGTCGCTCAGAAGGTCTGATGGTAGAATCTCTTTGTTCAAACCGTCTGATGACTGACTGAAAGCTCTACTCAAACCTACTCTCTGTCTCTTGCAGGGTTATGCCTAGTCAGGTACGGCATTGGTTGAGATGTAGTCACATCTCCCTTTACTGAACTCTACTCAAACCGCCCCCTCTGTAAATGTGTCTAATTAATGCATGTTACTAACTAAACTTCTTCCCTGAGTCTCTGTGCTCTCTCATCCAGCAGGTTCTCATGGATCGTGGCTGCTGCTGTGGTCCTGCATGACGTCCACTACATATATTATTACTGTCATTATTGCTTCCATATCTCCATCACAGTTTGTAGTTAATGATTTGCTGCTGTACTCTACCCCCTCTCTCACTCTCTATCTTTAACTCAGGGGTGTCCAAACTGTTCCACAAAGGGCCGGTGTGGCTGCAGGTTTTTGTTCCAACCAACCAAGAGCACACAGTTTGACCAATCAACTCTCTGAAGACTGAGATCAGCTGATTAAATGAGTCAAGTCTGCTGTGCTGCTGCTTGGTTGGAAGGAAAACCTGCAGCCACACCGGCCCTTTGTGGAACAGTTTGGACACGCCTGCTTTAACTCAATCGGTGGTGGTGGATGACTACTGTCTACCAATGAGCTTGGGTCCATTCAAGGTTTCTGCCTGAATGAATATTTCCATCCTGTCATCTGGCTCCAGGTTCAGGCGTTGACGTCCTCCTCGCTCTGGCTCTTAATTCCCGTCGTGGCTCACATTAGCTGCTGTCTGCATTCGTGGAGCAGACGTTAGCTTAGCTGCTAATGCTTCCTGCTCCTGTTGGCAGTGAGACACATTTTGATTGGTCGCTTTGTGCCAGGTGTGTTACAGTTTATTTAATTTGAATGAGGACATGTGGCCGAGCTTTCTTTTTGATATGTATTTATAGTATTAACACTTTATTTCATAATGGACCTAGACCAACTGAAGGGAAACAGAGGTTAAAGGTCACAGGAAGTGAGACGAGCATTCATTCATATTTATTTTTCACAGAAGAAACATTCCACACAGAGGGACACACGTAGAAAAAAGGAAAAAAAAGTGATGTCACTGCTGATGTCACTGTGACAGGCAAGAAGGGGCGGGGTCATTTCAAGGCACTATTCATTATATGAACATAGAAACAGGTGAGAGGTCAAAGGTCATCTGAGGACAACTCACTGTGAGCTACAGAAATCAATACTGTCATCAATATACTGTGTTTGGAGTCAATCAGAGGGTTAGCTACTGTGTGCTCGTTTAAACCATCATGTGCATCATCATTATCACAGAGGTTCAGGATATTAGAAGTCTCTCATCAATAATCAATAAGTTTCATAAGGTGACAGGAAGTCAAATTTAGAAAAACAGAAAATCTGTCAAATAAAAAAAAAATCTGAAAATCAAAGGAAAAAACATTTAAAGAGAAATCAGCTGACTCATCAGACAAGATGAAATCAGCTGATTTTTGGAGGGAAATTAAACCTCGACTGAAGTTTCAAACAGCATCATGTGACCTGCTGGAGATCAAAGGTCAGCAGAGATGAGGTGACTTGTGAATCCAAATGTCTGGACTTTAAGAAGACTCGTTACTGGACATAGGTAAATGTGATTTTTGATCAGTGATCTTATAAATTAAATCTCATTCTGAGCCACAAACAGGAAATCATATTGATTACACTCTTCATCGTATTCAGACAGACATTTGGACCTAACGAGACACATCAGTCAATCAACCGGTCAATCAACCAATTAATCAGCAGACACTCAGTCGAGGTGATAATTTCCAAGCACGCATGAACTCAACATTGACAGACAGACACTTCTAACACCCCAACATGTGTGTGTTTATGTGTGTAGCCAGGCGTGCTGTAGACACTCGGCGGCGGTCGCACGGCGTTCAGGCTGCAGCTCTAACATGGTCAACAGGAAGTCACTGAACTGAGCCGCCTGGTCTAATGGCCACTCGTACTTCTCCAACAGAACCTCAAACAGACCCCACGGCTTCAGACTGGAGATGTGACGCAGCTCACCTAAGACATACCAGACAGGTGAGACAGGTGAGACAGGAGAGACGGGAGAGACAGGTGAGATAGACAGATAGACAGTCTCACCTCTCCTGTTGAAGTACTCTCTGGAGTACCTGCCAGACTGAGCGAAGGGCAAAGGAATCGGCCCCAGCAGCTCGATGATGTGAGCGATGTGATCTGAACAAAGAATATGTTAAAAGTGTAGTACCACTATTATACTGTAGTACTACTATTATACTGTAATACTATGATGTGCAGTACCTTCATCTCTGGTGTAATCCTCTCCTGAATGAGGTTCAAATAGGTAATCGCCTGTCGCCAACTCAAATGCCTGAAACACCAATCAATACACCAATCAATACATTCGCCCATCTGTTAATGTTCTGTCTGTGGTGCGGGTCATGTCTCTGGTAGCAGGTTCTGGGTCTGACCCAGTTCTTGTACGGTTGGACGTGGCTTGAACACGCTTAATCCAGGAGGATCCTGATCCTTAAACCACCTCAGCTGGCTCAGAAGCTCTGCTCCAAGCTCCTCAACTCCTCTGAGGCTGAGCCCTGACACTGACAGAGGAAACTCACTCAGACACTCATAATGATCTCATTCTTTTAGGCACTGCACAAACTTTATGATTACAGATGTTAGCACGTAGATGGACTGGAAAATCGAAGGTTCAATGGTCCGGTACGACATCCACATTAATACTGACGCAGCACCAATCCGCCGGTTCATCTCTCGCTCCATTTTCATGTCACCAATGGTTTGATAGTAGCTAATCCAAAGTCCTACTCTATGACCTCCTCGAATTCCTTCCATGCCTGAGTTTTTGGTGTCTACCAGCCGGTTCTTGGGTTCAAGCAGTGATGACCCCATCGTGAGTGGAAGATGCCACCATAAGGTTACAGTTTACCCCCCTACACTGTGTGGCCTCCCCCACCTTCTCATTCCACTCTCCACTAGGTGGTCATCGGTGCCCGAGTCATCTGTGCTGAGTAGACAGCTTCCTGTGTGCATTTTTGTGTGTGCGTACGAGTGAGTGTGTACCATGCAGGCGGTGCTCCAGATGTCAGCCGGTGGTCCATATTCTGCTCCAATTAGAACCTCCAGAGCTCGGTACTGTCTGGTCTGAATGTCCTCAGTGAAGTGTTTGTGCTGAATGAGAGAGGACATCTGATTGGTTGGATGTTAGTGACTCTATACAGGTGAAGAGGAGGACACAATGACTGCATCTTACCACCCAGCATGCATTTCCCAGGTCCGCGATCTTCACTCTGAGTTTGTGAGCGTTCAGAGGATCAAGAGGACTGAGGACGAAGTCTGAGGCACTGAATACTGACAGGAAGTGAGAGACACAAACAGGAAGTCTACAGGCGATCGCATGATCACACAATCACAGTACACAGTGTGTATTTCTTTGCGTATGTTGTGTATGTGTGTATATGTTGTGTACATGTGTACTGTATAACCTGATATATATTTTGTGTTTTTCTCCCATCGACTTCATCAAATAACTTCAATAATTTCTTCATCTAAGAAATAATTTTCATTGTTATGCCGATGACACCCAATTATATTTATCGATCAGGCCTGATGAAACCAATCAGTTAACTAAACTTCAAGCATGCCTTAAGGATATAAAAAGTTGGATGACCTACAATTTTCTGATGCTAAGTTCAGACAAAACTGAAGTTCTTGTAACTGGATCCAACACCTCAGAAACTCTCTTTCTAGAGACTTAGTTACTTTAGACAGGATACATATATCATTACTGTCATTATTGTTACCATATCTCCATTACAGTTTATAGTTAGATAATGTCTACCAATGAGCTTGGGTCTGTTCGAGGTTTCTGTCTGTTAAAGGAAGTTTATCCTCGCCACTGTCATCAAGTGCTTGCTCATAGTTGAACTGTTGGTCTCGCCATAATAATAAATAATATTATAAAGATTACGGTCTAGACCTACTCTGCATGGAAAGTGTCATGAGATAACTGAAGTTATGATATGGAGCTATATAAATAAAATTGAATTGAATTGAATATGTTGTGTACATGTTGTGTACTGTAAATGTGTGTGTTCTCACCTTCTCGTCCACTAGAGTATCCTGACTGAGTAGAAAGTGCTGACTCAGATGTCGCTGACATCACAGAGCTGGAGAACCCTGAAAAGCCAGAGGCAGGGCTGGAGAACCGACCGGGGGCGTGGCCATTACACCTCTCCTCCAACCAGGAGGAGGCGGACTCTGGGCTTGCTTTGCTATTGGCTGTAGAGCAGGAAGTATTTCCGTTGACAGTCAGAGAGCCTGAAAGCAAACATGATCAAAGTTTATTCAACTAGTTAAAATATATTATTATAGTTACAACATTCTACATGTCAACATCAAGTATTCAGTGGAGACAGTTACAGTTACTGTAGTATTGGTACATAGCGTGTACTCACAGTTACTGTAGTACTGGTACACAGCGTGTACTCACTGTTACTGTAGTATTGGTACACAGCGTGTACTCACAATGACTGTAGTATTGGTACATAGCGTGTACTCACAGTTACTGTAGTACTGGTACACAGCGTGTACTCACTGTAACTGTAGTATTGGTACACAGCGTGTACTCACTGTAACTGTAGTATTGGTACACAGCGTGTACTCACTGTAACTGTAGTATTGGTACACAGCGTGTACTCACAGTTACTGTCAGTGTCTTCAGGGTGTAGCTGCATCCCGTCTTCTTCCTCCATCCTCTGAAAAGCCAAAATAAACATTTATTTTGAAAAGAGCACTTCTTGTTGTATTATGATCAGTGTTGGGCAAGTTACTCTAAAAAAGTAACTAGTTACAGTTACTTCTCCCAGTAAGTAACTAAGCTAGTTACTGAGTTACAAATTATAAAAGTAACTAGTTACTTTGGAAAGTAACTATTGCATTACTTTCAAGTCATTTTTTAAATGCTCAAATGTATCAAAGAATTTGGACCGCACCTCCATCCCTCTTTGACTGAATGTAAAATACATGTGTTCAATTATTTATGATAAACACTTAATACAATACATAACAGAAATCCATAGCACACAAATCTAAACTATTTTAATGTTATTGTGGGAAAGTGAGACCAGCATCCAATAAAAAGTAATGGATTTTTGTAGATATTATAATTACTATGTTTGTACTATGTTTATATTTTAGTGTTTATGCTTGACACCGACATGGAGAAGCATTGTCTCCAGGGCATAATGTGCATTTCAAGGTTACACTTGTTCCCTTAATTTCTCATTGACTCACGTGAATGTTCTGTGTTGTCTTTGTGTGTCCACCAATTTGTGTAAGCAACACCTACCCAACTCCACCTCTGATTGGCTTACCATGGAATTTTACTCAGAGATCTAGTTGGTCTGATGAAAAACAGCTGCCTTCAATCAGAGTAACACGCCATATTTTTTGGCAGATAACAGCATTATAATGATGGGAAGAGTAATCAAATAGATTACTCGTTACTGAAAAAAGTAACGCCATTATTTATAGCGCAGTTATTCCCATCAATGATTATGACTGACTACTGTGGCACTGCTCACAGCAGTCAAGTACTGCAATAAATACTGTAACAATACTGTAACAATACTGTAGTAGTACTGCAGCACCTGAATGTCCATCAGTCTTTCCTCCAACAGTCTCTGTTGACGCTTCGCTTTCCTCTTCAACTTCTTCTTCTTGTTCTTTGATAGTTTACCAGCCTACAGACAGACAGGTGAGAGACAGACACACAGGTAAGAGAGACAGATGGACAGAAAAGCAGATAGGTGAGAGACAGAGAGAGACAGCCGTCCCCATCTGAACACACACACACACACACACACACACACACACACACACACACACACACACACACACACACAGCTCAGGTGTGTTGTTGGTTTTCTACCTGACAGACAGAAACATGCATCACATGACTGAAATCAAACCTGTGATATCACATGTAAACATGACTACATGAGCTATGCAATCAGCTCACAGTTCACTGCAGCATCAACACAGCAGTCACCAATAAGAACACAGCAGGCAGCACACCTGGACACTTACCTGTAGATCCCTGGGAGCCATGCTAACTAGAGAGACAGACAGACAGGGAGAGAGAGAGACAGGGAGGGAGAGAGAGAGAGAGAGACAGGAAGAAAACATCAGAAATAGGAAGTAAAGATGACAGACAGATAGACAGACAGACAGAAGGAGACAGCTCAGAAAGCAGAAAGCTGTCTGTCTGAACAGAGAGGAAACCACAGCTCCCAGTAGTGTCTCACTCTCAGAGTGAGACGTGCTTTCACAATAAAACATGAAGTTGTTGTGACTTCTTGTGTGTTCTGACTCTGTTTCCTGTCTTTGCCATGTGACCAATCACACGGCTCCTCACCTGAAGACCCAGAAGGGGGCGGGGCTCCAGCTCTCTGCCAAATGGTGGCCTCAGCCGCCAATCTTCTGATGTAAATGTCATCGACATCCAATAAGATGTTCTCTGGTTTGATGTCCGTGTGGATGATCTTACACTTTGTATGGAGATAGTCCAGACCCTGCAGCACCTGTAACAGCAACCAAGTCACTGCTCAGACTATTCTACCTGTTGTTGTGTTTGTGTTACCTGTTGTGTTTGTGTTACCTGTCTGATGATGGTCTTCACACAGACTAAAGGAAGTCCCATGTAATTTGACTTAATGATCCATTTTAACAGCTGATGACCCAGAACCTCCAGAACCATACAAACATCTGAGAGAGGCTGAGGAAACTGACAGAGAGAGAGAGAGAAAGAGACACACAGACAAACAGGTGATGATGAAGGATACGGACTCCATTGACACCTGAGATCTTGAAGTCATCTATGAGTTGGACGATGGTCTCTCTGTAGGGGTCAGAGGGGTCACTGTCTCTCACCTGGACACAAACACACCTGTTACCTATGAACTGAACTTTAATAAACATCGGCACGTCAGGACTGATGAGGAAAGAGCTCTCACACATCTGAGCAGCTTGATCTCATCCAGAGCCGTCTCGGTGTAATGAGGAGCGCTCTTCACCACCTTCAATGCCACAAAACGCTTCTTCCTAAACACAGACACATGTTCAGAGGAGGTGACAAAACCAGAACCAGAACTGCTTTAAAACAAATGTCTGAGTGTTGGGTCGTACTGTAGGTCCCAGCACAGCCACACTGTAGAAAAATGTCCCCAGCCCAGTTTTCTGACTACATGGTACCGCCCATTAAACAGATCACCAATCTTCACGGGATAGTAACCACCTGGAACACAAACAGAACAGAGCCAAGCCACAATGAGGTGTAAGAGAACTCAGCAGACAGACAGGCACTCTGAAACCCAGGTACTGTGTGTGAAGTAAGACATGAACTCACCTTTGCAGTAATCTGACGGGTCCTCCTGCTCTTCATCATCAGAGCCCAGCAGCTGTGCGGGGGGCGGGGTTAACTCAGGAGGGGACGGGCCCAGAGTTGGAGAGGATGTGGCCAGTTGTGGGGTGGCTGATGACATCATGGGAAGCAGACCAATGGAAGGGCTGATAGAGTCAAGGGAGCGGAGGAAGGAGGAGGAGGAGGAGCAGACTGGGCTGTAGAGGTGGGAGGAGACACTGGAGGTGAAGGTCACCGAGGTCAGCAGGAAGGGGTCTGGGCGGGAGGGGCTTAACGGAGGGCTGAGAGCAGCTTTGGCAGGACACTGGGCCGATGGTAGTTCTGAGGCATTGTGGGTAACACTGTGTGGTACAGGTGGAGGTGATTTGGAGGGATTTGATTGGCCATCAGAAAGACGCTGAGTCAAATTTTCAAGAGTTCTGTGAGGCAATCTGGAAGAATTGCGAGTAGAGTTTTCTGTTGGCTGTGACTGACTTGGACTGTGGGCGGGATTTTGAGATGTGGCAGGAAGTGACTGGTTAAAAATCTGGTGAGTCACTGGAACAGTGACCTTTAGACAGGGCAGCGGGGCATCGTGGGGGGCACGTTCAGGAGGTACAGGGGTATCTACTGCATCCAGTAAGGGTTGCGTGTTCAGGGAGCTCTGAGGATGCGGCGAGGGGGTCAAGGTTACACTCCGGGGACAAAGAAGGGTGGGTTCAGTGGGTACTGTGGTGGGATGTATAGGGTTCTGTCGAGGTGCTGTGCTGGATTCATGAAGGTCTTCAGTACATGGTGGAGTGTTTCCTGGAGATGTGGTGGCGTTCTTGGGGGGCAGCTGGGTGCTTTGAGGGTAACTCTGCAACAATGCTGGCTGAGGACTGCTGTCAGCATTTAGAGTCTGGAGGTCACAGAGGTCATCAGGACTGAAACAAAGATACAAACTAATCTCTGCATTTAAACCATTTATAAACATGTTATTATCATTTATCGGCATTTAAAAGTGGTTTCAGAGGGGTCATACTCAGGCCTCCTCCTTAATTTCAATCAGACTTCGGTGATGTCACAGTGGGGTCTGACTCAAAAGCATGATCAAACACACACACACACACACACACACACACACACAGTCAGGTGTGACAACATTGCTCATATAACACACACACACACACACACACCTGCTCCGTGACATCTCTGACTCATGGACATTGTTGAGGTCTGAGCTGCACAGAAATAGACTGTGTGTGTGTGTGTTGTGGGATCATGATACAGTCTCTATTAATGGAGCGGTGTCTCTCTGGGCCGAGCACCAAGCCTATTTCTGTCAGCAGCTAGCACAAAGAGAGGTTAGCCTAGCTTTATAATGTTTATACTGGTTGTTATGCTGGTTTATAGTGTTTATACTAGTTAGTTAGTAAGTGATAGTGGGTGAATGAAGCTTGGCCCACACATACACACACACAAAGAGCCAGTCTCTGCTGGTCTCTGCTGGTCTCTGCTGGTCTAGACTCTCCACTGGTCTAAAGTCTCTGCTGGACTCTTACCGGCTCTCATCCGTTCGGACCCGTCTGTGTTTTTTGCCTCTACGTCTGTGTTTCTTTCCTGTGGAGGCGCTGTTTCCACTTCCAGCTCCGACTGCTGCTGAGAAGACAGAATGGATCAGAACCCCACAGAACCAACAAAGAACCAACAGAGAGCAACACAGAACCACCAGAACTAACAAAGAACCGCACAGAACCAACACAGCACCACACAGCTTACTCCATGTAAAAATCAGCTGATTGTCAAACAGCTGTTTAATGAGTCATTCATCATTCTGACGTCATCCTTGTTACGTCGGACCACCAAAACTCAAACAAACATGACGTCACATCCAAACATTAGGGAAACGTTCATATAACACAAACACAACGTTCTTTATACTGACACCGCCGAGCAGAACTGTGAACCTGGTTCTGTTAACATGGAGGCTGGCAGTGAGCAGAACCTCTTAAAGTTCTGATCCTTGCTCACCATATGACAACCGGACTGAACCCTCTGTGCTGAACTCAACAGAACATCTGTGTCTGTGGACCAGCTCGGTTCTGACAACTAACCCAATGGGGGCCCACAGTCACACTGACAGCACGAGCTGCCACAGCCTGGTACCGTTAGCTAACCTAGTTAGCTTAGCATGTTAGCACTGCCCTCTGGTCTGGACCGACAACACTGACGGCGGAACCGGGACACCGAGTCGGGTCAGGACTACTTTACTTATCAGCATCTTGGCTCCCGGTCCTTAAACCAAACCGGGTCAGAGCGGTTTATCCCGGCCGGGCTCGTGGTCCACTGGCAGCTAGCTCGTTAGCCTCCGATAGCCGGCTAAACTGCACCAGAAGCCGGCGGTGAAACCCGGAGACAGTCCGCCTGGTGGTGGTTCCGATCGTCCACCAAGTGACCCGGGTCAGTATGGGTCAGAACAGGTCAGTGTGAGCAGCGTGGTGACCATGAGCCTGTGGCCCGTCAGTGCGCCCCAGGTTCCCGTTAGATAACAGCTGATGCTCCGGTAGCTCTGGAGCAGCTTCGCGGCTCTACGTCAGTCCCGGTTCAGTCCCGGTTCGGTATCGGCTCAGTACCGACTCGGTACCGGGTCCACTCACTTGGTTATTCTGGGTGTTTTCTTTTCTGCTTCGGTCCGACCGTTCATGGTCTCAACAGCTGCTGACAGTCTGACACCGGACACCGGGATTTACGCATGCGCAGTGACCGAGCACGCTGAGACTGGACCCAAACTGGGACCAGTGACGTAACGAGACGGGGTGGGGGGTACATACATGTTCTCCTCTAAACACATGTATTGTTCAGGTTCAGGACCCGGACTGGATGGATCACCCATGTTTTTTATTTCTCTGCACATATTAAAATTTAGATTTATCTCAGATTTTAACATATTTGATGTGTTACAGGCTAACTCTAATGTATGTTTGCATGCTGCTACTGGATGCATGAATTTCTTTTGGGATCAATAAAGTATCTGTCTGTCTGTCTTCCACTTACATAACCAAAATCAGACGCATTGCATTTCAAGCGGATGCAGAAAAACTTGTTACTTCTAGGCTGGACTACTGTAACTCTCTATTATCAGGCTGCTCTAATAAGTCTCTGAGGACTTTGCAGCTAATTCAGAATGCTGCTGCACGTGTTCTGACAGGAACCAGGACCTCTCCCATTTTGGCTTCCTTGCACAGGCTACCTGTTAAATCTAGAATAGAATTTAAAATTCTTCTCCGTACATACAAAGCTGTCAATGGCCAGGCGCCATCATATCTAAAAGAACTCAAAGTACCTTACTATCCCTCTAGAACACTGCGCTCTCGAATGCTGGGTTCCTTGTGGTTCCTAATGGTAGTTTGGAACAAACTACCATTCGGGGTTCAGGAGGCAGACACAGTCAACACCTTCAAGAGTAGATTCAAGACTTTACTTTTTGATAGATAGATAGATAGATAGATAGATAGATAGATAGATAGATAGATAGATATCTGTCTGGCACGGTATTGGTTAAAGATGCAGTCACATCTCCCTTTACTGACCCCCACTGACATCCATTGCACGTCTGTCCGTCCTGGGAGAGGGATCCCTCCTCTGTGGTTTCTTCCACATGTTTTCCCTGTTAAAGGTTTTTGTGGGCAAGTTTTTCCTCACTTGAACCGAGGGTCTAAGGACAGAGGGTGTCACTCCCTGTACAGACTGAAAAGCCTCTGAGGATAAATGTGTTTGTGACTTTGGGCTGTAGAAATAGAATTTGATTTGATTTTGATTTGATATATACTCGAGTGATGGGCATCAATTCACAGTGCCCAGGGAGCAGATGTTGTGCCTTGTTCAAAGGCACCTCGGCCATAGCAAGGAGATGAACTCCCACCCCACCAGCTGTCAGTTAACCTTCCAATTTTCAAGTAGCAAGAGTGGGAATTGAACCTTCAGGTTACTGGACGGCCCACTCTACAACTGAGCCACACCTGGCCAATATTTAAATATTTCTCTAGAATCGTCTGTAAGCTATGTTTCAGATAAGGAAATAACAGAGAAATCATGTTTGAGTGAAGATAAATAATGAAAAAAATATGTCATAGTTGCATGGCAGTTCCACAGGAATCTGACCACAATGGGTCTGGGCTTTTCTGATGATGTTTCCCAGTTCTATGATCCCAGTTCAGTTCTATTTTCAAGTGATCCAGTTGTAATTTTTCACTGAATAGTTTTCTCACTTTTTCTTCAGATTCAGACACCTTTTCTTTTACAGACTCTTTGAAGCCATCCGACAATATTATGACGTATTCTCTGTACCTACAGATATTCAGTCTCGCCTCAGACTGAAATCAGACTTTTACAAATTGTGTCCAAATCTGTCCTGGTTTCACTATAGTTCTAGTGCCACAAGAGATTTTAAAATCATCAAATTCCCTTTGAGCCATTTCCAGACTCATCTTGAAATCAAAAACTTTGACAGATCATCTGTCCTCTTAGAAGAATCAGCTATGATCTGTACACGGGATTTGACGCTTTTTTTTCTTGTTCAAGTAAAGATCTGTAGAAGTCCTTTTGTTGATCCAGTAATTCACACATTTGAGCCACAGTGACATATTCCTCAGTGATTTCCATATGCATCAAAAATACTCTCCCAACTCAGATACTAAAATAATTTTGCTGGCAGAGCTGAGCTCAGCAAACCAGACAGGGGACTGCTTTCCTGCCTTTACCAAGAAGAAAATATTTATCTGAAGAAGTTCCCTGAAGTTTTTTATGCTGTGGTCCTTCATAACATCCAGGATACTACTACTATATACTGTTCTGAAAATATTAAAACAAGCCAACGGTCAGAGAACTGTTAAAATTATAACTTTATTTTTACATAATAAAAAGTGTGTTTCGCCTCTTCACATTGAAAACACATTTCGAGACGGACTCGTCTTCATCATCATCATCAGACAGTATTTACATTTACACACTGTTAGCAAACTGTACACAGTCTGTGCTTCATTACAACTGATCCTGGATCGACTTTATACAAACTTTAAAGTTTGATTCCCTTGTAGAAAAAAACACTTCAGTAACAAACAGAGCTCGACCAATCAGAGCTGAGAATCTGTTTCATCATGTCCCAGATTAGAAAACTGTACATAAATCAAGAGGTCAAAGGTCAAACCGTGACCTCATTTACATACATCATCAGTGGCATGGCAGAAATGAAGCTCCGCCTCTTATCTTTATTTTAAAAAACAAGCTTGAAGCACCTTAAATCTTTACAATCATCATCATCATCATCATCATCATCACATGCATGCAGATCAGACCAGAGAACTACAACTATGGGTCAAACACAGGCTCAAAAAACACACAAGGCAGAAACACAGAGGAAAGACGTTCAGATTAAACAGCAAGAATCATCAGAAATATTCGAACACAAGGAAGAAAAGTCCAGTGGTCAACAGGAAGATCGTCAATGAATGCCACATTTCATCTACGACCAGTCAGCAGGAAAATCAACGAACAGCATGTTTCATCTACAATCAGTCAGCAGGAAGATTGTTAACGAACGCACGTTTCATCTATGAACACTCAGCAGGAAGATCGTCAGTGAACGGCACATTTCATGTACGATCAGTCAAAAGGAAGAGCGTCAACAAATGGCACGTTTCATCTACGATTAGTCAGCAGGAAGAGCATCGAGGAACAGCACGTTTCATCTACGATTAGTCAGAAGGGAGATCGTCAATAAACAGCATGTTTCATCTATGATCAGTCAGAAGGAAGATCGTCAACAAATGCATGTTTCATCTATGAACACTCACCAGGAATATCGTCAACAAACGGCACATTTAATTTATTTTAAAGTAAATCAGTTCAGCAGCAGAAAAAACTGTTGAGTCAGAGTCTGTTTATTGCCTCATTGGTTTAGTCTCAGTTAGAGTCCATTTACACCGAAATAACATACAGCAGAGTCCAGGAAGTATCTAGATTGAGGGTTCAGGAAATATCTGTCCCACTCTGTGGTCAACAGCAGAATTGCACATATAGACTAAATAAAACTGAAGGGGTCACCCACATCCACTGATTCTTCACACAGCTAAAACAACAAACCATTGCCATGGAGACACAGCTGGTATTCTGCTGGCTGAATCTTTAGGGCCAGCAAGGGGTTAAACTGACTGAAGATCTGACCTTTTCCAGTTTTTTAACTGGACAGTCAGAGATACCGAAAGGTGGGCAGCAAAACTTTCCTTTAACAGCGATGATGCATTCAGATCAATCCAACACATCGTATGATGGTTTTACATCCAAAGTGAAGTCTGTCAGTCTGAAGTTCAGATATTTGGATTCATCCTGTGACAGTAACACAAGTGCAATGCAAATGTTAAATTAAATAAGCAAAGCAGCTAAAAATAAAGGTTATGCTAACTGTTTCTAAAACAGCATCAACATAAACATGTTGATGTCAGAACACCTAAACCTGATGTTCCTGGATCCAGTGTTTCTGTGTGCTACAGGTGTCAGCTAACGTGACATTATATGTGACAACAAACCGAATGGAAGTTAGCATTACACTTTATACCAGGTTAAACAAAGAGCTAGCATATTTTATAGATGTTGTTTGTTGTGCTAACTGTCTATAACATAGTTGTAGTGTTGTGCAGGCTGCCTGTGTTTGTTTAAGGATGAAGAAGTTGAAACTTCAGAAGTAGTTTGTAGCTACCACAGCATTCTTTAGGTTAAACAACGACCTAGCATCGTAATACTAACTGTTTCTAAGTAGCTTAAATCCATCCATCCATTATCTGTAACCGTGTATCCTCATCAGGGTCACCTTGGGGCTGTAGCCTATCCTAGCTGACTCTTGGCGAGAGGGAGGGTAGCTTAAATGGCTTAAATAATAATAGCTAAACAATTATGTTAAAATGTGACAGATCATTCTTGACCTTGGAAACAGCAGTTTACAAATTTGACTCAGTCAAATGAGTGAGTTGAAATTGGTATTTTCAGTGGTTCTTTGCCAATGCACCAAACATTACAATAGTTTAGTATAGAATATAGAAATTGATACTGACATCATGTTTGTTTGGGTTTACTCTGCGGTCAGAGAGTTGCCAACATGTTTCTTTTACTGAGATGATGTTACCCAACTCACACTGTGAGAAAGTGGACACGTCTCAATTATAACAACTGAAAAAATAAAGAAGAAATAGTTTAAACTGCAAATCAACAATAATTAATAAAATAAAAATAATCCATTTTATGTTGATTTCATTCAGATCAGCTGACATGTCATGACGGTTTTTACATGTGACATGTTACCTCGACATGTTCATGATGAGTCTCTGGTTTTCCCTCCGACAGTTAAAGATTAAAATAAATTTATCTTCGCATGATGCACTGGGACACAATATCAATAAGGCTGCCATCAAAACAGACAGACAGCGCCACCTAGCTGCAAGAGTGAAGGCACAGCTGGGAAGAATAGATATAAATAGGGCTTCAGTATGTACACACAATAAGTTAGTAACTAACACACACACACACACACACACACACACACGCACACACACAGTTTAAACTCAGATTGTTTCTGATCAGCTGTTTGTTCGATCAGCTGTTTGTTCGATCAACTGGTTTCTTGTTAAACTTTAATTTCAAAGTGATTCAAGTTTTGTTTGTTTGTGGATGATTCAGTTGTTTCTGTTTCAGGAGCTGCTCCATTTACTGCTGAAGACGTTAGCTAGCAGCTTGGATGCATTGCTAGTGTGTGAACTTCCTGTTCCGTTAGCGAGTCCTATAATTAGCTACTGTTACTCGTGCCAGTGTGTTGACAGGTTTGCATGTGCATGTGGGCAGAGTCATATATGATACATACATACACATGTTAGATCAGGGCTAATGGGCCAAGTCTTAAACTTGTCTTAAACTAACTGGACAGAACTTTCGGACACAATGGGCTCTCCATGGACAAAGTCCAATCTGAACTTGAACTTGCTGTGTTGGTTTTAGGGCGTAGTGCTGCAGATGAAGCTTGGCTCTGATTGGTCTGTTTGTTGTGATTGGCAGGAGGCAGAGCCTAATGCAAAGAAACAACTTCTGGGCTGGCAGCTGTCACGCTAACGTTACCCTGAACATCAAGGAGCTTGCATCCTTTTCTTTCACTGTCAGGTGTGATGACGTACACAGGTAACTACACACCTGAGAGTCAAACTGGACTCCATCTGAAGAGGACTGTGAACAAGTGCAGGACAGGTGTGGACCTGAGGGAGACTGAGAAGAGCTGCAGGTAGATTTACTTGGATGCTGAGACATCGTCAGAAACTGGAATCACCCTGAAAACTAAAAAACTCCCTGATGACTGCGTCACTAAACGAGTCGAGCTGGTTTCAGTAGAAAAAGCAAAAATGTCATCCAGCAGATCAATAATCAATAATTACTAATTAATACATGTGATTCAAATTGTGCTTTCTGGCTCCACACAGTTTGCGGAATAGCAGGGAACTCAGGAGTGCAAGGCAGCAGGTGACGATGTTCCCTGATCAGATTGGTTAGATTGTCATTTACTGGGTTCTGGTTTGGTTCTGATTTGGTTCTAATTTGGTTCTGGTTTGGTTCTGATTCAGTTCTGATTAGGTTCTGGTTGGATTCTGTTTAAGTTAGGGTTTAGTTTGACTTTAGTGAAGAACCTAAAGAACTGAAATCTCCTGAGTTTGACTATGAAACACACACACACCGGAAGACACAGTGTTAACAGGAAGCTTCGTCTTCATCTTCCTCTCACTCGGGATGACGGGGTCAGAGGTCATCAGAGGTCAGTAACCTTGTTCTCCACCAGGGCAGCAACCTGCTGCAACCGATAGGCCAACTGCATCTTCTGACCTGAACTGTCCTCCTCCAGAGACATGATGATCTGACAGACAGGTGAGAGAGACACAGGTGAGAGAGACAGGTAAGAGAGACAGGTGAGAGAAACAGGTGAGAGAGACAGGTCAGAGAAACAGGTGAGAGAGAGTGTGTGTTACCTGGTCGTAATATTTGTTCATGTACTTGTAAAGTTCGTGTAGAGCAACAAGGTTGTTCATCTCTGAGGCGAAACTCTGCAGACAGACAGACAGATTCAGGTTAATTTAAGTTGTAGTTCCCTAAGTATTAACATGTTTTGTGCTGCATTCACTGACCCCAGACAGTTCAGTCAGAGTTGAGTTCATCTCCTGATAACAGCCTGAAGCAGCCGCGTGGATGTCACTGTAATACCTACACACATACACACATACACACACACACACACACACACAGACAGGCACACACACACACACACAGTTAGTCTCTGTGAAACCTGTCTGTCTCATGAACTATGACAGGAAGTTGTCTCACCTCTCCACCAGCTGTTTGTATCTGGGTATCTCTCGGGCGTACAGCAGTTTGTTGACAGGAGAGTCCTGATTGGACAGAAAGTTACATGTGGTCACATGACTAAACCACACAGAGTGAACAGGTGTACAGAAGACAGAGAGACAGATTGGCAGAGAGAGAGAAAGGTCATACCCGTCCCACTTTGTGCTCGGAGGTGGTGCAGGAGTCGATGAAGGTCTGAGCGATGACGGACAGGACAGCGTCGATGCTGTCGGACACCTGAACGTCCAAAACAAACTGAGGATTCTTCAGGATGTTCACCCAGAACCTGAGAGGGAGACTGGAACCACACAGACAGGTCAAATCAAATCAAATCAAATCAAAT
The DNA here is from genome assembly GCA_023373845.1 of Nibea coibor. Lineage (NCBI taxonomy): Eukaryota > Metazoa > Chordata > Actinopteri > Sciaenidae > Nibea > Nibea coibor. The sequence continues at coordinate 26,797,177 of CM041717.1, read as the reverse complement.
CAAATCAGATGTTATTTGTACAGCCCAAAGTCACAGACACATTTATCCTCAGAGGCTTCACAGTCTGTACAGGGAGTGACACCCTCTGTCCTTAGACCCTCGGTTCCAGTGAGGAAAAACTTGCCCACAAAAACCTTTAACAGGGAAAACATGTGGAAGAAACCTCAGGAAGAGCCACAGAGGAGGGATCCCTCTCCCAGGACGGACAGACGTGCAATGGATGTCACATGTACAGAACAATCAACACAAACATGTCGTACAATTACAATGAATTACAATGAATGGTGAGGTGATTGCAGTAGCAGTTGAGAGAGAGAGAGAGAGAGAGAGAGAGAGAGAGAGAGAGGGAGAGAGGGAGTGTAAGAGAGATAATGATTGACAGAACAATAAAACCTCAGGCCCCGTTTATGCGGACTCTAAGGGATATCGAAATTGATAGGCATGATGAGAGACAGGCTAGAGAGACAGACAGGGTACACACACACAGTCAGAACTCCAGGTGTTACCTGTTGGTCTTCCAGATGTGGACGGTCTCAGGGTCGTCAATGCCGTGTTTCTCCGCCATGTCGTCAAGGAAGTCAAAGAAGAACCGGACGGCAATCGGAGGAGGACGCTTGGTGCTGAGGATCGCCACAAACACATCGTCCACAAACTTCTGCAGCGTCCCCTACAGAGAGACAGACAGGCAGAGAGAGAGAGACAGGTCAGAGAATGAGACAGATTGGAGAGAGAGGCAGGTAGAGAGAGGTGTGTTACCTTCATGGATAGCAGTCTGGTCAGGTAAATTTCAGGTATGGCCTTGGCTCGTTCTCGCTCCCTCATGCTGCTCTTTCGGTGTTTTGGGATTTCGGGATCTTCACTGCTCTTCACCAGGTGCCACAGACGCAGACCCTCCTCCTCCTCACCCTCCAGCATTGGTGTTTCTATGGAAACCATATGCAGACTGTCAGGCACCATGACAACCAAAACTAGAGAGCTGATGGTACTTTTTTTTTAAATGTTGTTGTTCTAGAAGGTTCTGTTTGTTTGTAAATGGGTCTGGTTGTCCAGACTCTGGGTTCTAGATGCTCTTCTGGGTCCTTCACCTGCTGCTGGTTCTATGTTCTGTAAATCATCATATTAGTTCTGGGTTCTAGATGATTTATCGTCAGTGTATTTATAAATAAAGAATGTGTTCTGCTGATGATGTCATCATGTGTTGTAGATAGTTTGGATGTGTAGTGTTCTTACTCTCTCCAGTCTGGAACACTTGATTCACTCCAAGACCTGAAGTCTGAGAACGAGGAATCAGAGCAACTGTAGCTCCATCTGGAACCTGAGGAGGAAGAGAACGAAGACAAAGAGAAGGAGGAAGAGGACGAGTAGTAGGAGGAAGAGGACGAAGATGAGGAGGAACAGGATAAAGAGGAGGAAGACGAGGAGGAACAGGACGGAAAAGAGGAGGAGGAGGAGGAAGAATAGGTGGAGCAGAACAAAAAGGAGGTGGAGGAAGAGGACGAGGAGGATTATTTGATTATTTGTGTAGAGGTGGGAGATCTGAAGCTTTGATGTGATTGGTCAGTTGTCGTTACCTTGTAATGCTGCAGAGTGTTGAGTCGTTTCCAGCGACCTTGAACGACTGCAGTGACATCATCATCTGACAGGGTCAGGTGACCCGCCTGACCAGAACGCCACTCTGTCAATCAAACACAGGTCAGAATGAACTCTCAATCAAACCAGACAGGTGAGACAGGTGACATAGGTGAGAAAAGTGAGAGAGGTGAGTGTGTACCCAGGTCCAGACTGTCTGCTGCTGGTCTCTGAGAAAATGGAGCTCCTCTGTAGACCTGATCCAGGATCTTATCCTTCACCTGCAAATATAGAGGTAAGAGACAGACAGAATTATAACAGACAGACAGGTGAGAGACAGACAGGAAGATAACAGGCAGACAGACAGGGGAGGAGCAGACAAACAGGTACCCACCTGTGTGATCGTGTCAGTGTCGAGGACTTTAACGGGGCAAGGTTGAACTTCAACACCGTTCTTCACCAAGACTGTCAGAGTCTGAGAGAGAGACAGGTACAGAGGGAGAGAGAGAGACAGGTACAGAGGGAGAGAGAGAGACAGGGACAGAGGGAGAGAGAGAGACAGGGACAGAGGGAGAGAGAGAGATAGGTATAGAGAGGTGCTGCAGGACAGCAGGACACCTTGTTACTGTGTCTGCTAAATGACTAAATGTAAATGTGTCAGGTGTGTCTTTGTCATTCAGGTGTGTTGCCGTGGTTACCACAGCACAGTAGTCCACATCCTCTCGCAGCAGGTGGCTGTCGTTCAGCGTTCGTTTGGCTTTACCCGTTACGGCGTCCACCGGTCCTTTGTCTACCTGGTACTTTATGGCTCTGTAGAGCATGTAGAGGGGCTCCCCTGCCACCTCCTGACACAAAGACAGACAGATAAGAGTGAGACAGGTGAGGGCACTGGAGACAACACATTGAGGGGCTATCCCAGACAGGCAGACAGACCTTAAGGAAGGAGTAGAGGCAGATGGACATCCAGTTCGTCAACATCTTCTCGACAACCGTCTCTGTCCTGCAACACAGAGAGGAAACTGTCATGAACAGGACAGATCTGGGTGATCATATCACCAATAAACCATCAAACCATGTTCGAAAACCTGAATGAAAACCTTCATCAGAAGAAGAATCAAGATCAGATTCACTGTGAGGCCTCAGTGTTTGTATTTGACCCATTTCACAGATCATGGTGTGTTTGTTTTACGTACCGGCGTAGCATAAGTTTGGGGTTCTTGGCGACGTACTGCTGAACTAGGTCCTGCAGTAGAGTCTTCATGACCTCGGTGAAATACTCCAGTTTATCGTGCAAGGCCATGGTGAGTAGACTGGCAACGTATCCCCGGTCTCTCTGAGAGAAACCCTGCTGGGCCTCCAGAGTGTGGATGAACTGAGAGACAGAGACAGAACAAACCATCACTGCAGGTCCAGGTCTGATCCCAGACCAGGTTACATCAGCTCACCCCCCTGACCCACCCTGGTGAGAAACAGCCGGTTGTTGAGCAGGTTGTTGAGCTGCTGGAGGCCCTGTTCCACAGTCTGCCTCCTGGACTCCGGCAGGTCCAGTTGGCGGCTCAGCGGTGCTACCTGCTGGCCAGGAAAGAATACTCTCTCTGCATATGTCCTGTAGTCCAGCAGGGGGAGTCCTGGTCCACCAACATCACTGCTCAGGTCCATCATCTCTGTCATGAGGTCTACAGACAAACAAGAAGAAGAAGATAGTGTTACGGCCTCTGGGCTCATGGACCTGTATGAAGAGTCCACTGAGCCCTCAGGGACAAGGCCAGCGTCCTGCAGGTGTGAATGGGAAAAACTTTATGGATTGAGGGTCTCATGTGCTGCACAGAGTTTGAGGCCAAGCTATGTGTGGTTCTGTACCTGTGAACTCTTTGCGACACTGGTCTCCTACGTTGATCTCCAGAGTTTCCAACTGCAGCAAAACCTTCTTGTAGTCTCTGAGAGCCTGTTTGCTCTTCCTCCTGCACAAACAAACCAACATTAGTTCAATCTATGGTATGAGAGACACGGTCACCACAGACAGGTCTCCACAAACAACCATTCACACGTACAGACAATTTTAGAGTTTAACCTGCATGTGTTTGGACTGTGGGAGGAAACGGAAAACCCTCAGAGAACTCAGACCATAGTTCAAACCACTGCACTGCCATTACACCCTGACAATCTGTTAAGAACCTTTAATTCACAACCACAACCAAACTACATCCACAGACAGGCAGACAGACAGATAGACAGACAGACAGGTACCTGTACATGAGGATGACGACCAGCACAGACAAAATGATGACAGCTGCACCCGCCCCCAAACCAATCTGAGCAGCCAATGGGACAGGAGACAGCAGAGAGTCGCTGTCGTACTGAACCAGTCCAAGGTCCACCTGCAGATTTCCCATGAATACCTGAGAGAAACAGACAGACAGACAGATAAAGATCACGCGGCTCAGCCAACATTCTGACCATGATCAAACTGTGATGGAAACTGGGTACAGTCAAAAAAAATGAGCTCCTAAGTCCTTTCCTAACCACTTTTCCTTGATCTTGATGGAAAACTTCACAAGGTCAAGGAAAAATGTGAAGGAGAATTCATAAGGTGTAAGGAGAAGATGACGGTGGTGTTCAGAGAATCTGACTGCTCTTACACTAGACTACGTTATGATGCGATGGCGAATGTTATTGACGTGATCTGTGGTGAAACTACAAAGTCCAAAAGATGGACTACAAAACATTCACCTGGATACTTCCCTGTGGACTCTGATCTGCACTCTGTTGTTTCATGCACGAAATATAAACGTGGACAACCCGGAGAAAAATGTGACGTCATCAATGTCAGAGTGAAATAATAAATGAATATTGTCCACCTGTCACAGTCAGATGAAGTGTTTGTTACCTGGTCTGGTCGCTCACCCTCCTGTCCACTCAGATAGAAACATATTAGCAAGTTATGGCAAAGATATATGATTAATCAGCAACGGGAACTTCATGATGACCTGCAGGACGCTGGATGGCACAGTTCCAAACAGTTTGTACTCTGTGTGTGAACGCGGCTCCACAGTCAACAACAGGACACACTTCATGGTCAAAGTTTTTATATCCCGTCAACACATCTTTCAAGCTCTCTCTGATGCAATCTACACCACACTGTAAAATAAATAGATTTTTTTTTTTTTTATGTCTTGTTGTGAATGACTAAACGGTGTGTTGTTGTTGTTGTTGTGTTTTGTTGCTGCCGCAATTAATTGTGGGGCAGCATTACCTCCTTTTATTTTGTAAAGGATGGTCCGGTGTATCCTATGCTGAAGGAGATAACAAAGAAAGCATTGAAGCACCTTTCCTTCACAGTTTGAGAATTCGAACAGCTCTTATCATGGCAGCTATGTTAATATTTCTGGGTCATTTCACTCGGCTAGGAAGGTTCCTAAGCAAAACTGATTATTCGACCAGACCCTGTGTGTTCTGATAGCTTTCTATCGTTGATGCTGGTTGGTGCATATACAGGATGTGCGTACCTTGAGGCTGGGCAGCTCACTGCTGTCGTCCACACTCATTGGTTGGATCTCTGGAGGTTCACAATACAGGTGAGTGTTGTCCAGAGTTTTCACCTCACATTCCTGATCTCCGAGCCGAGCCATCACTTCCTGTCTGGATATGGCGGTGGTCAGGTCCTGACCCTGAAGGACGCCATGGAAACACAGATATGAGTCATCGTCATATGGGTCGGCAAGCAGCGTCATACCGTTCACTTCCTGTTTACCTCCACAGCAATCACTCCTCCCGGTTTGAAGCGATATGGAGTATCCGGAGCGTCACGGTTGAGAGGGAAGAACTCTGGGTTAGGATAATAACTGAAGCTCTGACCCTGAGAGACAGACAAGCAGACAGACAGGTCAGAGAGAGAGATAGACAGGCAGGTGGGCAGAGAGGAAGACGGGTCAGAGAGAGACAGATGGACAGGTAGGCAGACAGACAGAGAGGTACCTTGATGCTTTCAAAGTGGACTCTGACATTGTCGAGCTGAAACCAGACGCCCTTTACTCTGACCTCTGGAGCCACTTTGGGGGTGAGACAGGTCATTTGAGAGGACGACAGGACAGAACAGCGCTCTGACACCTGACAGACAGACCAAAAGACAGACAGACAGGAGGAGAGACAGATTTCAGACCACCGATGTCATGAAAACAGGTGTCACATGTCTATCTCGAGCTCTGCTCTGACTGGCCTGCTGAGCTCACCGTTGTCATGGTGCTGTTAAAGACAAGCTGCTGCTTGGCAGTGAGCAGAGCCAATCGTCTTCTCCGTTTCACTCTCTGGACCTCCAGAGGCTCCACCCACACTGCTATGATTGGGTGTTGGACGACATCCAGGTTCTCACCGGTCACCATGACGACACGCCCACCTCTGAGGACAGGAAGCAGTCACCATATTAGGATGTTTCAGGTGAAGTATAATTGATTATTGGTGATCACTCTTACGCGTAGAAGCTCTCTGCAGGAGTGGCCTCAGTGATTATGGGGTCGTCATGGTAACGGAAGGTCATGTTAGGAACTGTCTTCTCTGCCTTCCCGAACAGAACCCGGACGTGAACCTCCCCAGTCTGATTACTGGAACCAGTTTGACACACGAGTTGGGTATCATTGACCTCCTCCACTCCACTGGTGAGGAGGAGAGAAGAGTGGAGAGGAGAGAGATTAGATTATCTTTTGTCACAGCAGCAAGGTGTACCGGTAATATACACTATAGAAGTACAGAAAAAATGAATAAAAATAGTAAAGGAAAAAAAACAACAATAGTCCAAAACTGAAAGTGTTTGTCTGTTTGTGAAGTGGCAAGATATAAATAATACTGCAAAGGTAGAGTCATGATGTATTAATTTACAAACAACGTAAAGTGGCAAGATGTCAGCTGAGGTAACATCCTTCTCTCCTCCATTTCCTCTATGGAGTCCAGAGGACGGTCCGGGACAGAGCTTGCTCTTCTGATCAGTCTATTGAGTCTGTTCCTGTTCCGGTCTGTGCTGCCCCCTCTCCAGCAGACCACAGCATTAAAGATGGCTGAGGCCACCACAGAGTTATAAAATGTCCCAAGGAGAGCCCTGCACACTCTGAAGGACCTCAGCAGGTCTCTGGTCCTTCTTGTAGAGAGCATGGTCATGGTGTTGTCAGTCCAATCCAGTTTATTGTTGAGGTGAACACCCAGGAATTTGTAGCTCTCCATCACGTCAATGTCTAACCCCTGGATGTTCACCGATGTGAAGTGGGATGTTTTCCTTCTGAAGCTGACGAACATCTCCTTTGTCTTGCTGGTGATAGCTGAAGCTGGCTGAGCTCACACCAGCTGATAGAGTCCCTGATGACCATCCTGTATTCCAGGTCGTGTCCCTCAGAAGGGAAGCAGGACGATCCTCTCCATGGTCTTCATCAGGTGAGTAAGTCAAGGCAACAGGCCTGAAGTGATTTGGCTCCTTGGGGTGCAGCATCTTTGAGGTTGAACAAGTGCCCGACCGCACCACAGAGCTGGTCAGCACAGTCTTTGAGCAGTCTTGGACTGATGTCATCCGGGCCCGTGGCCTTCATTGCCTTGATCTTCTTAAGTTGACTCTGATCATCAGCCCTCTCCATACGTCCCTGGTGTTGTTCTGCTCCAGCCGTTTCTCCCGTTTCCTCCTGTAGATGTCCTTCCCCTTCCTGATCTGCAGCCAGATTTCCTTCTGGACTCTGCATAGCTCCTCTTTTTCCTCCAATTTACCCCTCTTCTTCTCATTCAGCAGGGCCTTAATCTCAGAGGTCACCCAGTTGTTGGGTTGGGTTCGTTGTCTCCTCAGACCACTCCTTCCCAGGTAGTTGTTTGTTCACCACAGGTGTGTAGGTCATCTACACACACCTTGTGATCGGAGTGCCCAAGCAGCAGGAGGGAGGAGGAGGGGTGATGAGGTGTAAGCATCCTTGATGTTGGCATACAGTAGATCCTAAGTTTTATTTTCTCTTGTGTGGCATTTCACATACTGGGTGAAGGTGGGGAGAGCAGAGGACAAGGAAGCATGATTGAAGTCACCGGAGACAGGAGGAGGGATTAGTGGTGCTGATTCAGAAGTTGAGAGACAACAGTGTGGAGCTGGTCTGTCGCAGCAGCAGTGGGCGCCAAGGGAGGGATGTACACAGTCACAGCAATAATGTGAAAACTCCCTCAGGAGGTAGTAAGGCCGCACGCTGACCGCTAACAGCTCAAAGTCTCTGGTGCAAAGTTGCTCCTTCACACTGATATGTCCCGGGTAGCACCATCTATCGTTCACAAACACACTGATCCCCACCTCCCTTCTTCTTATCACTCTCCATTGCTTTCCTGTCCACCCGGACTAGTTGAAATCCATCTAGGATGACGTGTGAGTCTGGAGAACATTCACTCAGCCAAGTGTTGATGTGGCAAAAAAAGAGCAACTAAAGTACACAAAAACACTATGAAAATACTAAAAGAGGTAACAAAAGTTTAGAGCTGCTGTAACAAGTGGCCACCCATGCGGCGCCACCTCATGGAGAGGAGAGAGGAGAGGAGGAAATAGAGGATGTAAGACTAATATAGTATTGTAGTATTATAGTATAGTAGTATAGTGTAATAGTAGTATTACAGTAGTAGTAGTAGTATTATAATAGTACTATTACAGTATACTAGTAGTACTACAGTAGTAGTATTACAGTATACTAGCAGTAATAGTACTCACATGTAGCAGGGCTGACTGCCCACAAAGGCTCTCAGGTCGGACTTCTGTCCAGTCAGCAGCTGTCGTCCTAGGATGGTCAGCTGAGTTCCTCCAGAGACCGGACCTTTATCTGGTACCAGGTCCAGGAGCTGTGGGTCCTGAAACCAGGACACAGACCAGAACACAGACTTGGTCAGATCCGGTTCAGATCTGGTCCAGTTGGACTCTAAGTAAACACATGAAGCCAGCCTGTGTGGCTCGACCCGCCAGGTGCACTGACAGTTGGTTCTTGGTGTGTTGGCTTAGGAAACTAACTCTGTGGGCTCAGGTTGGCTCAGGTGAGCTCAGGTGGACTAAGGTGGACTAAGGTGGGCTCAGGTGGGCTCAGGTGGACTCAGGTGGAGCTGTGGATTCTGGACTTACCTGGTAGGTGAAGGTCTGTGCTGACCTTCCAGGTGGGGTCATTCCCACATTAACTAGGATGTAGCCCCCCGTCGGCCTGCTGCTGGGCTGTAGCTCACACACCACCCGGGTAGAGATCAGGTATTCTTCAGGTACAGGTGGACACTGAACACCTGCCACTGTGACTCCACCCATCACGTCAGCGTAACTCATTCCCAGGTTAGACCCTGTGATCGTCACCAAGACTCCGCCCTCCAATGGACCGGAGACAGGACGCACCTTGAGACAGGTCAGACAGACAGGTCAGACAGGTAGACAGACAGGTTAAATGTCTCTAGCTCATTATTGGGCTCACCTGTGTGATCTGAGGAGGCGGACAGGTGTCTGCAGGTATGCTTGTACAGGATTGGTTGTAAACGCAGTTGTGGGCGGGGATTCCTGGACACCACACACAGCCATACTCCTCTGGCACTGCGCGGCACTGCGAGCAATCTGATTGGCCAGCTGAGCAGTCATACAGTTGGACTGAAGGAGGGGGAGGGAAACATCAGCCAGTGAAATCTGTTTGTCTGACACACAGACTTACGCACACACATACAGAGGTGAGATTCTTACGTCGAAGGTCAGGTGAGGCGTCGATGCGTCTCTCTCCTCTGCGCAGATAGACAGGAGCCAAATACTGAAGCTGACTGACCGCATACTGAAACTACAGACAGACAGACAGATGGCCGACACATCTACAAAATGGAGTCAGAGGCTGTGTCTCAATTCAGGGGCTGCATCCTTCGAAGGACGCATTTGAAGGCCGATTACATCACAATGCTGCGCGAAGACTGTCCCAATATGAAGGCTCCTTCAAATGCATCCTTCAAATGCGTCCTTCTTTTCCCTCTTTTTTCGAGGATGCACCGCAACTATCATTAAATATAAATATTGTTTTTTTTATATTTAATTACTTTTACTTATTACTACCTATACTTTTACTAATTACGTATATTTTATTACGTTTTTTCAACAGCTACGTTAAAAGTACCAACTCACGGCAGGTGCGCAGCTGGTGACGCAACCAGGAAAAGCTTTGAAGGCTAGACTGCCTCATTTAACAACAGCTTATGCGGCCTTCGAAGGAGACTCATAAGTAGTCACCTTCAAAGGCCGTGAATTGAGACACAACAACAACATTTCAGGCACGCCGGCCGCCATCTTGTTCTGGTGACATGAAGTCACGGAAAGTCCCGCTCACACACAGCTCAGCTGTCAATCATGACACGAAACCAAACCAAGAAACCAATCAGTAAGCGGAACCATAATGGAGGGGGCAGGGCTTATGACATATTCTGCAGCCAGCCACCAGGGGGCGATATCTTTATATATACAGTCATTAAAACCACATTGTGTTAGTCAATGACAACACCCAGCTCACTGTGGCAGAGCTTCACTTTCGGTCAGCTGCTAACAACAGTGCTAATGCTCTGGGAGCTAGGACTGAAGGAAAGTACCACTGAGGCTCATGGGTACTTAATACACAACATACTGCAGCAGGTGAGCTAAGCTAAGCTAACTACCTCACCAGACAGGACATGCTAGCTCTCCACAGGAAGTCCTTTTATTGTTGAAACCTGATGGATCATCAAAGCTTAGCATTAGCATGTGAACACATAGCTTAGTATTAAAGTCAACACAAAGCTTAGCTTTAAGGTGAGCACACAGCTTATTCAAGGTGAACACATAGCTCAGACAGTGTTACCTGATGAGGGCTGCAGGTGAAGGTGTGCGTATTGTCCTCCATCTTCTCGACTGAAGCTGTCAGATTAAACTGAATTCCTTCGATCTCCACGACACAAACATACTGAGCTTCATCCTGAACAACAACAACAAGCAAGAAGAAAGAAACTCAAAACCCCTCTCCAGTCTGAACTGGTCCAGCTGTAATCTACATCTAAACCAGATCTAATCTAAATCTAATCTAGGACTAAACCAGATCTAATCTAGGTCTATTCTAGGACTATACCAGATCTAATACAGGTGTGTCTGAGGCCACCTGACAGCATCCAAGGTCCCTCATATTTGTGATTCTCACAGTGTAGACGTCCAGGTTTCGTCCTTGCAGCACCACAGTGGTTCTCAGGCCCAACGGCACCAAAGCAGAACTCTGCAGGGCGTAGACCAGAGGACAGGAAGGAGGACCAGGAGACACCTGCTAACAGAGAGGGAGACAGGGTGAGAAGACAGACAGACAGACAGACACACAGACAGACAGACAGACAGACAGACAGACTGACTGACTCACTCTCTGGTTGAGGATGATGTGTTGGTTGGGACAGCTGTGGTTGTGAGTGCAGAGTTGATCCAGAGGACACCAGTTACACCTCCACACACTGCTGACACAGGCCAGACACCTGAAACACATCATCATCATCATCATCACCTTCACCAGCATCATCATCATCATCATCATCATCATCATTATCATCTTTTTCTTCATCATCATCATCATCATCATCATCATCACCTTCACCAGCATCATCATCATCATCATCATCATCATCATTATCATCTTTTTCTTCATCATCATCATCATCATCATCATCATCACCTTCACCAGCATCATCATCATCATCATCAGTAACCGTTCATATGACCATGTTGTGTGTGTGTTACTGTCTTACTGGGAGCTCTGGTTCAGTTGGCTCACAGCTCCACAGTTGTAGAAGGTCATGTTGCCCATGGTAATGGTCACATGATCAAACACCAGTGACACAGGCAGGACCATGTGATCTGGAACCAGAATGAAACATCCTTAATAGTAGATCCTGACACATGCCTGAATCCTAAACAACATCACACCTGTCTACTTACCACTTCCTGTTAGCATGGGTGGGAGGAGCTCTGGTGCAGGTGATTGACAGATGATGCTGGTTCCTGTGACAACAGCAGGCTGAGGTGGGAGGTGCGCGAAGACGCAGGACAGCGACTCAGACTCAGACAGGGCAGGAAGCTGGAGGACTGACAGGATCACCTGAACATGAAATACAAGTAGTCACAAACATGCTGAGACTCTAAGGGTCATGGCCATGTGGTTCCCTAACAATATGTTTTGTATTCTCTCACATTACGTTCTGTGTTCCCTCACATCAGAATTAAACTGAGACCGTTTTATTACCCGTTAAAATACATAAAATTGAGTACCTTCAAAAACAGCCTACCTGTGTCTGCTCGTCTTTACTCTGATTGGCCGGCTGCAGACTCTGCACTGTCACACACTGATTGGTCGGTTCAAAGCTCCAGAGCCAATGGTTAGGCTGCGCGTGGCGCTGACATAGATGTTTACGGGAACATCTGGACAAAACAAATAAAAACAACAAACATCAGGCAAAAAGACAGGCAGACAGACAGAAAAACAGATAGACAGACCTACCTTCCCTCCAGAACACACCAGCCACAGTACGGGTCTCTGACAGAAAGACAGGATTGACAGTCTGTCTGTCTCTCACATGACGACACAGGAACCTTCGACAGCTGACAGACAGACAGACAGGAAACAGATCACAGGTCAGAATGTTTGAACATTTAGGGTTAAAGACAGACAAACAGGTTCTGACTCACGTTGCTGCTGGTTAAAACGTAAACATGCTGCTGCTGGTTGTCCAACAAGAGGTCAGTGCTGATGCCATGCTCACTGTCCACCAACAGACTGCCATAGAGGTCACCTGACGAATCAGAGCTCACCAACACCTAAAACGCACACACACACACACACACAATTTAACCAGCCTGATGTCATGGTCTCTGAGCTGTGCCGCTGGGGCAGGTGGGGGGCTAAGCTAAGCTAAGTCTATCCTATTTAAGTTAGTAAGCTCTTATATAAGTTTATATATGCAGTACAGTACATGTTCATGTATTCTGTGTGTACATGATGTCACCTTGTGCAGTTGTCCCTCTCTATCTCCCAGGAAGGCGATGGTGTGTCCTTCCTCTGTTGCTGTGGTGACAGCAGTCAGTTGGGTGGTGGAGGTGAAGGTGGGCTTAGCCTGGAGTGGCACAGCACTGGCGATGGGGTTCGGGGTGTGTTCCCCTCCACAAGGGTATTCTAAGAGAGAGGTCTTCATCATGAATGGAGAGAGAGAGAGAGAGAGAGAGAGACAGGTTAATGCTAAATGTGTATGTGTGCTGTATTATATGTGGGTCACATCAGTCCTACCAGATGTCTGAGGATAATCCACACACACAGAGTATTGAGGTCAGCAGTAAGACAGATGTGACCATCGACAGGTTCTTATCAAACCAGCTGCTAAGCTGTGATGTCATCAGATGGTCATCAGATCGTCAGAGACCTCCAGGAGCTCCCATCTGCATGCGGATCCTCGACTTCCAGACCGACAGACCTCAGGTGGTCACCCCCTGTTGTGTGTTTACCTGTGTATACCTGTTGTGTGCTTACCTGTGTTTACCTGTGTGTATCTGCTGTGTGTTTACCTTTGGTAGTTTCAGACATTTCGATGACACAGCGTATTCAATGTAGGCCTCATCCGTTCCACTGCTGCCCCGCCCGCCTTCTGTGTAACACACTTCCTGTGCACGCCGCAGCATGGCATCCAGGTCTGCCATCCCATAAACACACAGTGCTGAGCGACCGGTTGCTACGGGTGTAGACGCTTGTCCTGCCGCCATGATGACAAACAGGGCAGGTTCACCTGAGTGGTTTCCTAATGATGCCGCCTGAGCCAGGTTGTAGCCACCGTGACACAGCAGTGGCACCTCCACATACGAGTAGAAGCTACGGTCAGAGATGCAGAGCCGGGAGGCGTAGGTCCGGTACTCCTTCTTGTGCCACATGTCCCGCCGAGAGAACAGGAAGTAGGCGTGGTTGCCATGGGCAATGGCCTTCACAAAGTGGTTGTTGTACTCAGAGTAACTCCCAACGACCAGTTTCCCTAGCTCCTCCTCCTGAGAGAAAGCCCGACGAGGTGGGACCACTGGGAACAGGCGCCGAGTTGTGATTGGTGGGATATCACCAGGACCCTTACTGGTGTAGCCTCGACCAACCAGCATCAAGCGCATGAAACCACCAGATCCGCCCCCCTCTTGTTTGTTCTCTGTGGTTATCACCAGGGCAACGGTGGAGACTCTAGGGTCGTTGGCAGCAACGTACTGAGTGTCGACGGGGTTGGAGGTCTGATAGATGAGCTGAGAGATGTTAGTCAGACTCCTACAGGAGCAGAGAAGAAAAAAATCAAAAATCAGGTTAACACATGCTGTGCACCTGGACTGGATGTGTCAGGTCTCAACAGGTGTCACAGAGGTGACTCACCTCTTGTCACAGATGCCCTGATACAGCGACCCGCAGACGATCAGGCTGCCTGGCTCCACCCCCTGCCCCTCCTCCATCAGCAGCAGTTTGTTGTGGTTGTGAGTGGACGTGGCCGAGGGGCAGTCCTGTGGGACGATTGGGGGGAGGCAGTCTGGAGAGTCCAGCTGAGGGCCAGTCCTCACATGTGACATCACATCCAGGTCAGAGGTCAGCTGGTACAGGTGGTCAACCCCACCCACATACAGAAGTCCTGTCCCTGGGTCCACAACCAGGTGAGACAAGGGGGCACCCTGCAGTTCCACCCGTCGCACCACAGGGTCAGAGGTCACGATGACATCAGCTGAGTGAGAAGGAGGGGGCAGGAGGAGGAGGAAGAGGAGGAGGAAGAAGAGGAGTGATGGGGAGACTGAGGAGGCCAACATGGCACCTCCTCTTTACCTGGACAGGTGAAAAGGAGAGAGAGAGACAGAGACAGAGACAGAGAGAGACATTAAAACTCAGCAGAGGATTCATTCAGGCAGAGTGCGGTCACTTAATGTTGACAGGTTTGATGGTCTGATCCAGAGATCTCAGGTCAAACCAGAACCTGTCCAAAGTCCTGCAGACTGAGCTGAAGTTTAAACATGGTTCAGGTTCAAGTTTAAGGTTCAGGTTTCTCTCTCTGGTCCTTCTCTTTCTCTCTGAAGATATTAATAAAAGATTTTTCTGCTTCACATTTTTCATCTAACGGTCAAACTGTAGTTGCCTGTAGTAACGTCGCCATGGAAACACACCCGTATCCACGGCAACACAGTAGAAAGACTCAAAGCTCTGGTGGGCTGGTTCATAAGTATGGAGACTGACTGGGATTCTAAACTGGTCTCTTTCCAGGAGAGTATTACACTCTATTTAGGAGTACAGGGGACCTGGTCTTTGTGGTCAGGACGCCTTGGCTCTACATGATGCTTCTTTAGATTGATTATCTGGTAGTAAGGTACTCTACTGTGGAACAAACTACCATTCTGGGTTCGGGAGGCAGACACGATCATCGCCTTTAATAGTCGACATAAGACTTTTTTTTGATAGCGCTTATAGTTAGTGCTGGCTCAGGTCATCCCTTAGTTATGCTGCCATAGGACTAGATTGCCAGGGGACTGATATATATAGATATAGAGATAATATACAAATAAATTTTGATTTGATTTGATTTGAAGACAACGTCGTGAAGAAGACAATGGGACGAAGACACCACAAAAAAAATGCATGGAGAAGACAACATGAAGATGTTACGAAGAAGACGATAGGGAGATGACAACATGAAGAAGATGTCACAAGGAAGACAATGGGATGAAAACAACATGAAAAAGGCGTTAAGAAGAAGATGAAATAAAGACGACATAAAGAAGACACAAAGACAACATGAAGAAGATGACAAGAAGATGATGAAATGAAGAAGACAACACAAAGATCTTCTGCAGCCTGTCTGGTCACAGCTCTTTTTATTGTCACAGAACATCTGGAAAACCTGGAACACCTGGAACATCCTGAAACCGATGAAACTGACCAAACTAGGTGTCTTCCAAAATTAAGCTTCCAAAGCAGGTGTCTTAAACCTGCAGTAACCACAGCAACAGCACTGATGCTGCAGGTGTCTGCAATTCGTACCAGACTCCTCCCCCCACACACACACACACATATGCAAATGAGGCAGTTTTACCTCAGGCGCACACACACACACCCTCATATTATCTCTGCTGACTCTTCAGTCACTTCAAAGAGACGGCACATGCAGCTGTGTGTGTGTGTATGTGTGTGATTAAATGTCTTTGTTCGTCGTCTTCTGCATTTTATCTTCCTCTCTTCTACTTGCTGTTCCTCGGTAGCAACTGAGAATCAACCAGAACCAGGTTCAGGGTCCATGTTAGTTATGAGACGGTCCAATATGAGGGAGTGACTCACACACACATACACACACGCTGTCAAAATAAAAGTCGTTTCTCACAGATGTGTCATCGTCCCACAGGAAGTCAATTTGTTGCCATGGTGACGCAGCTCGTTGCTGCAGGGGCAAAATGAGTCGTTTAAACACAAACGCGGTCCTCTGTAATTAACCTGTTACCATGGAAACGGAGGGCGTGGCAGCAGGATGGGTGGAGCCAACACCACCTCCAACCTAAAGATCAACATGCTACTTCCTGTCTGACTGCCTGTCTCACTCCACATTTGCACAGTTCCTTTATCAACTTACTTCAAAGCCTCCAACCAACCAACCGCCTCTCTCTCTGTCTGTCTACATCTCTATCTGTCTGTCTTTAATCTGGATTAAAGCTGTTTGTATTGACAGCAGATGTAAACATGCTGACTGTGTGTTTGACAGGATCAGATCAGAATCAGAAGAATTAGAGATTCTGTTCGGTTTAATCTAGAACAGAAGATCAGGATAATGATGGTAGATTAACGGCAGAGCTCAGTTCAGACAGGACAGTCTAAAAATATTCACCAAGATTATCATCACCATCATCGTCATCTTCATCACCACCATCATCATCAACATCATCACCACCATTATCACCATCAACATCATGATCATCATCACAGAGGAAGAGTTCAAAAGACTGAAGGACAATCAGCAAACAAATGTTATCTCAGTCCGGATCCTCTTCTTAGAACTCCCTTGTGTGTACTCTGTCTACCCTATGTAGTACTTCATCTACTATGTGTAGTACTTTGTCTTCTGTTGGGTTCTCACATGGTCAGACTGCAAACAGTGAGTTTATTTAGATAAGACAGAGGAAGTGACCTCATGTTGGTGTTTGCAGTGTGCAGGTTGCAATCAGACTGCAGAGTTAGTTTCAGTGTCATGAGTGAGTCCAAATTCAGCACAAGAATGTTAAAGAAAAATAAATCAATCAAAGAAATACATGATTTGCTGCATTTTTACTGTATATTTTACTGTTTTTTCTGTATATTTTACTGTGTTTCTACTGTATATTTGACTGTTTTCACTGTATATTTTACTGTTTTTACTGTAAGTGTTTGACTGTATTTCTCTGCAGTCTCTCTGCAGCAGCTCGTCTGAACCTCCACAGACTGAATACTGATCACTGCAAATATGAAATATTAATAAGTACAAGACTTTGATACTCAAGCTCTACAACACACACACACACACACACACAGTGCGAATAAGAGGTGACGGGCGATGCTAACTCCATCACTGTGTGTGTGTGTGTGTGTATGTGTGTGGTTTTGATCAGCGGGAGGTCACATGATCACATAATGGCAGTTTAGTTCCAGGCTGTTAACACCTCACTGTGGTGACACGCAAGACTGGGTTCTGCAGGTCTTGAAGGTTCTGATGGCTCTGCCGGTTCAAATGGCTCTGCGGGTTCAGCAGGTTCTGATGGCTCTGCAGGTTCTGAAGGTTCTGATGGCTCTGATGGCTCTGCAGGTTCTGGTACACCTGAATGTGCCTAAATTCTGCAGAGATTCTTCAGAACAAACTGGACCTGGGTTCCATGGAGGCGTCCACCTCCAACTTGCAAGGTCTCTTTAGGATCAGAACCAGAATCTTACAGACAGGAAACGCATCACACAGCTAATGGCATATTTAATGAGCGAGGAAAACAACCACCAATGACACGTCCAGGATCTGTGCCGACTCCCATGAAGCCACCCAATAAGGCACACCCTCCTCCCAATCAGGCACACCCTCCTCCTCTCTGCCAACTCAACAGGGGCCAGCTCCTTGTTCAGGTTAAAGTCTGACCCGAGGCTTTTGACCCGCCTCATGGAGCAGGTGTTAGTCCTCAGACCAAGAGACCCATTTATTTCTGATCTGCTGCTCAGCTGTGCAGTGTCCAGACCTCTCAGATGGTCTGGGTTCAGGGTTCCGTGTTTTGGACTGGTGATTGGTTCTGAGTTAGTCATCATTAGAACAAACACAAAGACTGACAGAGAGGAACAGGAAGTGAACGCTGCTGCTGACACTGGAGATATAAACAGCTGATCTGTGATCTGAAATACTCTATTACTCGGTAAAAAGTAAAAAAAAAAAAGAAAAAAAAAGAAGAGTACTCAGAGTACTCATACGCCAAATAACAGACCGAGTCATCTGATTGGACGAAAGTCAACGCACTATATCACTTCACAGCTGTTCTAACATGAGCGTTACATGAACATAGTTTTAAAAACCTTTCCTGCTGATAATAAACTTGATCATCCACCATCAGTAATCAATATCCAATCTTTATCAAACCAATAACTAACATTCAGACAATTTCTGTCAACAGCATTGACAGAATGTTCCAAAATAAACATTACAATCTTAGTTTGAAGCAAACTCCCTACGCTCTCCCTTTAGGAAATATTTAATCAATTCATTAAGTGTCTGTAAAACCACATCATGTTCACAGGGTTCTGACCCAGCTCTGGGTCTGGCCCGGTGCAGATCAGCTGATCTGAGCAGATATCACATTAGTATTCACAGAACCGACCCCTGATCATGAACGGGTCTCAGTACTTCTCTGCAGGATCCACATTCAGGATCTGATCCCATTCAGAACCAGAAGCCAGCAACTGAGCTGTGACGGGTTTGGTTCAAGTACTGCCCATGAACAAAGCTTCAGCCCCAGTCTCACCAGAACCGACTTATATCTGGACAAGAACTCAGCTGAATTGTCTTCTGGTCTCAGATATGCTTCAGGTCTTTGAGCAGTGGACCTGGTTTTACTGGACCAGTTCTGTGTGTCCAAGTAAATACTCTGTAGTCCCAGTAAATACTCTGTGATCCCAGTAAAGATTCTGTGTATCCCAGTAAAAACTCTGTGGTCCCAGTAAACACTCTGTGATCCCAGTAAACACTCTGTGGTCCCAGTAAACACTCTGTAGTCCCAGAAAAGACTCTGTAGTCCCAGAAAAGACTCTGTAGTCCCAGTAAAGACTCTGTGTGTCCCAGTAAAGACTCTGTGGTCCCAGTAAACACTCTGTAGTCCCAGTAAACACTCTGTGTGTCCCAGTAAACACTCTGTGGTCCCAGTAAACACTCTGTGGTCCCAGTAAACACTCTGTGGTCCCAGTAAACACTCTGTGGTCCCAGTAAAGACTCTGTAGTCCCAGTAAAGACTCTGTGTATCCCAGTAAACACTCTGTGGTCCCAGTAAAGATTCTGGGGTCCCAGTAAATACTATGTGGTCCCAGTAAATACTCTGTAGTCCCAGTAAAGACTCTGTGTGTCCCAGTAAAGACTCTGAAGTCCCAGTAAAGACTCTGTAGTCCCAGTAAATACGACTCTGGTGTCCCAGTAAAGACTCTGTGTGTCCCAGTAAAGACTCTGTAGTCGCAGTAAAGACTCTGTGTGTCACAGTAAAGAGTCTGTAGTCCCATTAAAGACTCTGGGGTCCCAGTAAAGACTTTGTAGTCCCAGTAAAGACTCTATGTGTCACAGTAAAGACTCTGTAGTCCCAGTAAATACGACTCTGGTGTCCCAGTAAAGACTCTGTGTGTCCCAGTAAAGACTCTGTAGTCGCAGTAAAGACTCTGTGTGTCACAGTAAAGAGTCTGTAGTCCCATTAAAGACTCTGGGGTCCCAGTAAAGACTTTGTAGTCCCAGTAAAGACTCTATGTGTCACAGTAAAGACTCTGTAGTCCCAGTAGAGACTCTGAGGTCCCAGTAAATACTCTGTACTCACAGTAAAGACTCTATGTGTCACAGTAAAGACTCTGTAGTCCCAGTAAAGACTCTGGGGTCCCAGTAAATACTCTGTACTCACAGTAAAGACTCTGTGTGTCACAGTAAAGACTCTGTAGTCCCAGTAAATACTCTGTAGTCCCAGTAAATACTCTGTAGTCCCAGTAAAGACTCTATGTGTCACAGTAAATACTCTGTAGTCCCAGTAAAGACTCTATGTGTCACAGTAAAGACTCTGTAGTCCCAGTAAAGACTCTATGTGTCACAGTAAAGACTCTATGTGTCACAGTAAAGACTCTGTAGTCCCAGTAAAGACTCTACGTGTCACAGTAAAGACTCTGTGTGTCCCAGTAAAGACTCTGTGTGTCCCAGTAAAGACTCTGTGTGTCCCAGTATAAACTCTATGTGTCCCAGTAGAGACTCTGGGGTCCCAGTAAAGACTCTGTAGTCCCAGTAGAGACTCTGGGGTCCCAGTAAAGACTCTGTGTGTCCCAGTAAAGACTCTGTGTGTCCCAGTAAAGACTCTGTGTGTCCCAGTATAAACTCTATGTGTCCCAGTAAAGATTCTGGGGTCCCAGTAAATACTCTGTGGTCCCAGTAAATACTCTGTAGTCCCAGTAAAGACTCTGTGTGTCCCAGTAAAGACTCTGAAGTCCCAGTAAAGACTCTGTGTGTCACAGTAAAGACTCTGTAGTCCCAGTAAAGACTCTGTAGTCCCAGTAAAGACTCTGTAGTCCCAGTAAAGACTCTCCCCTCGTCTCTCGTCTAGAGGACGTTCTGTTGGTGTCACATTCTGCGCTGAAGTGAAAAGTACAAGCAGGACCACAAAAACCCAAGAAACTGAACACCTGAACCAGGACAGAACCAAGACAGAACCTGGATACGACCAGGACAGAACCAGTCCTCAGAACCAACATGTTTTATTTTGAAAGGACTAAAAATGAGATTTTCCTATTTTTTAATGTGGCAGTGAAGCATTCAAGTGCTGCAGGAAACAGAAGCATCGGAACTTCTTCACAGAGAGAGAGTCATACTAAATCTCTCTCGACCAACAACCTGGTTCATGCTCTGCTAATTACATCACAGAACAATTAACGAGTCAGCTGTCAATCAACGCTCAGACAGAGGGAGAGAGGGAGAGAGAGCAAGAAAGAGAGGGCAAGAGACATTCAGCACACAGGACAGAGAGAGAGAGACAGAGAGAGACTTACTTGTTCAGGAAACAGCTCGTCTTTCTTTCATTCCTCCAAAAAACAGACGACAAGACCAGAAAGAAGCTGCACCGGGCAAGCGAGGGAGAGAGAGCGCGCAAGAGCGAACGACTACGACAAACAGATGGAGAGAGACAGAGAGAAAAGGAGAGAGAGAGAAAGAGGGAGGGCGAGCAAGCAGCCGGCTGGATGGCTGTAATCTCTTTATTATGAACGACACATTGTTCAGAGAGAGAGAGGGAGGGAGGGCGAGCGAGGGGGCAAGAGACATTCAGAGAGCGAGAGAGAGAGAGACATTGACTCAGCCCAGCTCGGCGTCTGTCTTTCAGCCTTTTATTTCACCAAGCTCTCACCAACCACTAAAAGTCAGTCCCAGATTTACTCTTGTCCGGCGGCTTCTTGCTCGCTCACTCTCTCCTTTTCTCTTCTTAGCTTCCTCCGTCAGCGTCCTCTTCACTCTCTGCTCCTCTGCCATCATGTCCATAGAAGCTGCTGACTGCTGGGCCTGAAAACAACTTCTTCTTCTTCTTCTTCCCCCTCCCCCTGTGGTACAAACACTAACACTCCCCTGGTGCTCTGAGCTCAAAGTCCAGGCAGCCCAGCTAACAAACTGAGCTAACATGGGCTAACAGCAGTTAACAAACTGAGCTAACATGGGCTAACAGCAGCTAACAAACTGAGCTAACATGGGCTAACAGCAGTTAACAAACTGAGCTAACATGGGCTAACAGCAGCTAACAAACTGAGCTAACATGGACTAACAGCAGCTAACAAACTGAGCTAACATGGGCTAACAGCAGCTAACAAAGTGAGCTAACATGGGCTAACAGCAGTGAAATAGTTGGTGGTGTGTGACTTAGTGCCGACATTAATCAAAGTTTCATAAGCTTCGCAAGGTTCACGGTCACAAAGGCGTCCTGTGTGAAGCTCGACTTCACACCTTCATCGACACTCAGTGACAACACTGATGTGTGTGTCACTCTCTATACTACATACATGAAACATACACGAACAGAGTACCACACACTTGGTGTCATCACACTGACACTCAGGTGAGTCCTGCTCTCTGTTTGGTTTTTGTCGTCTGATTGGTTCACAGCTGACAGGTCCCAGCAGGTGAGAACCATAAAGTGTTCAGGTTGTCATGGTAACCACAGACAGTTTAATGTAGTGTGAAGAGTGTGTGTGTTATCGACTCCATCTTATCTTTACAAGACACTGCTGGTAATACGTGTGTGTGTGTGTGTGTGTGTGTGTGACAATACATTCATGCATTCATTTGTGTGTGTGTGTGTGTCTCAGCTGGGTGTGTTTGTCCACTCCTCATGTAATATTAATCACGCTGAGGGTCACATGCACCGCTGCACACACACACATCAATCAAACACACAAAGAGAAAACACACACACCTCAGGCTGTGTGTGTGTGTGTGTGGACAGCTGGTGTATATGATGTGATTTTAAATCTCTGCATTAACGTTTATAGCACTAAATTTAACCATAAACACATCTGACCAATCACAGCCTAGTTTTTATCACATCATCCAGTTCAGGTCAAACCAGGAACAGAACCAGAACAAAGTTCATGTGGACCGTGAACTTTGTTCTGGTTCAGGTATCAGAACAAGTTCAAGAAAATGTTTAAAAAGCTGAAAACTGAATACTAAACGACAAAACCTGCTGGAAACACGTCCAAATAAATACATTTAAATTACAAACGTGTCTAAATAACAGTTTTTAGTAATTTTAAAAAAGGTTTCACAGGCTTTAGGTGAGTCTAATGAATAAAAACAAAAATATCAGCAGCTCCTGGAACCTGGAACCTGTAGTTTGGAGTCAGGGTGTGGCTGGACTTGATATTATTAATATTAATGTTTCATTGTTGTATTACTGGGTGTGACTGTGTGTTGTCAGGTTTGTGAGGCTTCCAGCAGAAACAAAAGATGAAGGACGAGTGAAGAGGCTTTAAAGAGGGAGGAGGAGGAGGATGAGGAGGAGGCGGGGGAGGGTGGATGGGGTTTGGGGGAGGGTGGAGGGGGTTTGGGGGAGGGTGGAGGGGGTTTGGGGGAGGGTGGAGGAGGTTTGGGGTTGAGTTTAGAGAGCGTGAAAAACAGCTTGTAGAGAGAGGAAGCAACCAGGCAGAGCGCTGACAGGGGGGGAGGGGAGGAGGTGAAAGGTGATGCTCAGTAATTGGGAGGAAATGTGTTCGATGGAGAGAGATGTGAAACAAACTGAAGTTCATCCATCCATCCATCTATCCATCTATCCATATATTCATCCCTCCCTCCATATATTCATCCATCCCTCCATCCATCCATCTATATAACCACCATCCATTCATCCATATATTCATCCATCCATCCCTCCCTCCATTCATCCACCCCTCCCTCCATTCAGCCATCCATACATATATTCATCCATCCATCCATTCTTCCATCTATATATCCACCCATCCATCTATCCATATATTCATCCATCCATTTGAGTTACATAACTGACTTCCTGTTTGCGGCAGGAAGGAAACACATCATCGCTACGTGAACCTGAACGTCCGAACAGGAAGTACTCCACTGTTTCATACTGTATGCAGTGTACTGGAGTACACTGTGACATCACTGTGACATGTTGGCATAGTTACACACAAACATACTAAGATTCCTGAACAACCAATCAGATACCTCTACTCAGCAATGAGCTCATACTCTGGCCTGATGACATCATCCCGCACCATGTGGCTGCCCACTCTGGTTGCTATGGTAACCAGCTGGACGCTTTGACAGATTAGAGACACACCAACCTGTGAAGAGTCCGACGTGAGGAGGAAGAGGACGAGGACGCTTCTTCATCAGGAGGACGTTTCCTGCAGGAAGTTAGTCGCAGGTTAGTCACACGGCTGCGCTCTGATTGGACGATGATGTCATCAACAATACATTTAACGCTGAGCAGGACACAAGTTAACACAGTCTCAGTGCCAGTCCCAGTCCACCAGTCCTGTACTGGATGCCATGTCCATGCTTGTTGTCAGTTCAAGACCAGCAGCACCATGACAACCCCCAACTGTGACCTAAAGTGGGCTTTATTTTGTGACATGTGACATCCAAACATGAGCTCTAATGTCACATGAACGAGATGACGTCTGATCCTGAAACAAGCCTGTCAGAACTGTTCATCAGTAATTAACAATCATTAATAATCAATCAATAATAAATATGTAATGATTAATGACTAATCAGAGTTAACTCATGACGAGCGGCAGGTCCAGTGACATGTCGCTAACGTGTCGCTAATGTGATGTGTCCTTAACATGTCATATTATTAATGTGTAGTTTTTGTTTTTGTTTTTTTTTTAATTTTAGATATTTTTTGGCCATTTTCAAACTATATTTTTGAGAGAGACAGCCTGAAGAGTGACAGGAATGTGGAGAGAGAGAGAGTGAGATGGGGAACGACATGCAGCAAAGGGCGACAGGTCAGATTAAAACCCTGGGCTGCTGCTGAGTCTTCGTATATGGGCCGGATGCTCTACCAACTGAGCTAATCGATGCCCCATTAATGTGTAGTTAACATGTCGTATTGGTAACGTGTAGTTAACGTGTCGTATTGGTAACGTGTAGTTAACGTGTCGTATTGGTAACGTGTAGTTAGCATGTCATTCTGTTTAAACTTTTAAACACAAACAAAGAAAAAAAAACTTCAGTTTTATTCAAATTTTATTGAAGTTTTTTTCAGTTTGAAGTTTTAAAACCATCCATTTGTGTTTTTGGTTGCACATTGTGTTAACATTCTGTTATTGTTCTTTCATCGTTCCTTTAACGTTCTGTGTTTCGCTCCTCATCAACCATCTGTCTCAGAGGTCGGCTGTGAGGTCAAGCAATGAATCACTTCCTGTTCGTCTGCTGGAGCGTATATGGAGTTAATGAGCACCGTGTAGGCTGCAGATAATCAATCACTGATCACACTGATTGATGATCTATAGACTTACACTCATCTGTCCTCGTCCATACAGCGGCTTCCTGTTTATTACAAACTCGTGAAACCTCATGTTTTCTGTAAAAACAGACGAGTTTCCAGACTGTATGTATGAATGAATGATCACTTAAAAAATGCCATGTTTTCCATGAAAACATACAAGATATTAGTTTAAATAGGAAAGATTGCAATATGAATATGAAATATATCCATTGACAAGGTGATAGATAATGATTTTTAATTGAAACAATAATTGTTTCCTTTAAACTTTCATCAAAGATTCCTCCATCTGCAACCTTGCAGACCTTTGTCATTCTTCCTGTCAGTTTGTGAAGGGAGTCTGAAGAGATTTCCTCCCATGCTTCCTGAAGTTCTGACCACAAGTTGGATTGGCTGGATGGGCCCTTTTTATGTACCATACACTGCTCCCACAACAGTTCAATAGGGTTGAGATGTGGTGACTGCGCTGACCACTCCGTTACAGACAGAATACCAGCTGACTGCGTCTTCTCTAAATAATTCTTGTACCCAAAGCACAGCTCCAAACTGACTGAGTAATGATGGTTATTGATAATGGGCCTTTGTACACGTGTAGATATTCCATTACAGATCAGCTCTTTCATTTACGCTATTGACATTGTCTACAATGCATTTATGATCAATTTAATGTTACTTTTATGGACTATTTTTTTTTCCTTTGAAATCATAATTTTTTAAGTGACCCCAAACATTTGAACGGTACTGTACGATGAATAATATTTCCCAAAACACTGTTAAGAACCTTCAAACACTCTAGGAACTTTAGAATAACCTTCAAAGATCATCTTTTGAACTGTTATGTGTGTTGTGTATCTCTCTGCAGACTCCAACATTCAACAACATTCAATTAGTGTTAAAACATCGCAGAAACGTTCACCTCGTTTGTTTCTCATACTTGACGATAACCTGGTACTGGTTCTGGTTCTGAGGTCCTCATGGCAACAGTAACATGGACAGTGTGTGTGTGTGTGGCTTAAAATCTGGCTTAAAATTTTCCAAAGTGTCATTGAATCATCCTATATGGAAGTGAGGTTTGGGCCCATTAATTAAACAAGAACTGGGACTCAGTTTCTCAGTTTCTGGGAAAACAGAAACTCAAACAATAAATTAGAATGTTGTAATCTACTGAACAAAGAACTCCAATAGCAGGTCCTTGTCCTCTAAAGCTGTTTTAGTCAATGAATTAATATCTGATTATGATATTGATTTATTTTGCCTCACCGAAACCTGGCTGCAGGAGGGTGAATATGTTAGCTTAAATGAATCCACTCCTCCCGGTCACTGTAATACTCATATTCCTCAAAGTAATGGTCGAGGTGGCGGAGTTGGAGCCATATTTAACTCAAGTCTATTAATAAGTCCTAAACCTAAACTAAATTATATAATTCATTTGAAAGTCTTGTTCTTAGCCTCACTCACCCAACATGGAAAACAGTACAGCCAATCCTATTTGTTATAATATATCGAGCTCCTGGTCCTTACTCTGAATTTTTATCCGAATTTGCAGAATTTGCATCAGGCCTTATCCTTAAAACAGATAAAGTAATCATTGTAGGTGACTTTAATATTCATGTGGACAACCACAATGATAGCCTTAGTACTGCGTTTATCTCTTTATTAGATTCAATTGGCTTCTGTCAGAGTGCAAATAAACCAACTCATCGTCTGAACCACACTCTTGATCTCGTTCTCTCATATGGCATTGAACTTGATCATCTTATAGTCTATCCACAGAATCCTCTTCTGTCTGACCATGTTTTAATAACCTTCGAGTTCATATTACTGGACTATAAGCCTTTTTGTAGAAACTCCTACAGCAGATGTTTATCTGACAGTTGCACCTCTGAAAAAGAAGATAATTAAACAGAGGAGGTTAGCTCCATGGTATAGTCAGCAGACTCGCAAATTAAAGCAAGTGGCACGTAATTCTGAACGCAAATGGCGTGCCACTAAACTAGGTACAGGAAGGCTCTCTGTAATGCCAGACAGGAAAATAAGAACAACCCCAGGTTTCTCTTCAGCACTGTAGCACTGATCTGCATTCTGATACAGCAAGTTTGGATACATATTTAGACTGTTTTTCTCCCATCAACGTTCATCAAATAACTTTAATAATTTCTTCATCTAAGCCGTCAACCTGTCTCCTAGACCCCATCCCAACCAGGCTGCTCAAGGACATTTTACCTCTAGTTAGCCCTTCTTTACTGGATATGATTAATCTGTCCTTATTATCAGGATATGTACCACAGTCCTTTAAAGTAGCTGTAATTAAACCTCTTCTTAAAAAGCCCACTCTAGATCCAGAGGTTTTAGCTAACTATAGACCGATATCAAACCATCCCTTTCTTTCTAAGTTACTTGAGAAAGCTGTTGCTAATCAGCTGTGTGACTTTCTCCATAAGAACAGTTTATTCGAGGATTTTCAGTCAGGATTTAGAGTGCGTCATAGCACGTCATAGAGAGAGAGAGAGAGGGAGAGAGAGAGAGAGAGAGAGAGAGAGAGAGAGAGAGAGAGAGAGGAAGTGGTCCTGTCAAGGTCAGGAGGTCTCAGTCGAACACAGAGAGTCCATTCATTCAGTCGTCAACACAAGCATCAACCAAAAGAGGGTGAACTGAAGTCAATCAGAATGCCCAGCCCAGAGTCCAGAGTCCAAGTCCAAGTCTAGAGTTCAAGTCCAAGCAGGCCAGGTCCAAGACCAAGTAAGCAGGATGGTGGAGCTCAGGCAGCTGGGAGCACCTGCCGGCACCTTGGTACCAGTGATGATGTTTCAAGGTATGACCAGGTGTTCAACCACAGACATTAGTACCAAGAAACACCACCACATCTCAAAGAAACCAATTACCATCCTCAGATACTGGAGGATAGAGGACAGATGCTGGAGGACAGAGGACAAATACTGGAGGACATACATTGGAGGACAGAGGACAGACACTGAAGGACAGACATTGGAGGACAGAGGACAGACACTGAAGGACAGAGGACAGATTATAAACTGACCCTAAAACAGAGTCTTTATTAATCTGATTTACTGTGGTGTGAACAGCTTTAATTTGGACATGTGAACAGATCTCCTGAAAATGACCAGATCTACTCCGTCATGTGACACACCGGAGACTTCCTACAGCTGAGCTGCTAACTTCCTTTGTAGCCGTTGGCTAATGTGAATGAATGATGTGATGAAATGTTGGAACGTTTCTGAATGTTTCACGTCTACAAACAAAGAAAAATCTGAATTTACATGTGAAGGATTTCATTTCTATTGACATTAAGTGTGTGTGTGTTACTATGTGTGTATTTCTAAGTTGGGGGTGTAACTGATGCTGCTGACTGAAGACAGCTGCACTCCAACATACTAATTATACGCACACACGCGCGCGCACACACACACACTTATCTTCAGTGACAGTGTGTAATCTGAACGTTGGGTGTTTGGAACTGATCGTCTCTCTGTGTTCTTTGTATCAATGTATGTGTTAGCATAGCTTAGCACAAAGACTGAGAACAAGCGGAAACTGTTCAGCCTCACTCCATGGAAAGAGAAAATGATCATCAGTTACCAAGACAAGACAACAAGTCTTTTGCCTCTCAGAACTCTCAGATTTGGACACATCAGACCAAAGTCTTTTCAAGTTTTTTAAGTGGGTTCCAATCTGAGGTTCTCCAGGTTCTCCAGGTCCTCCAGGTCTTTGATGTTGAGGACGTCTCCATTAATTAACCAATAAAATGACAGATTGATTGATGATATCATGATAAGCTCAGGTCAACTGTGGAACAGACTCTTACTCATCAGATCAACATGTTTGAACTACATTACCCATAATTCAGCTGCTGCAGAGCTACTTTAAACCATGATAAAAGACAGGAAGTTGGCTGTTTGGGACAGGAAGTGTGTTTCTGTCAGATGCCCAGAAAAACACACACCGAGGTAACTGGACAGACCAGAATCTGCGGACAGACTGACTCTGTGGACAGACCGGACTCTGGACGGACAAGACTCTAAAGACAGACCGGACTCTGTGGACCGGTTCTCGAGCAGCTGGACTGGTTTCTGATTTCTTTAGGTTTTTGGTCTTCAGGCTTGGTCTTCTTTCAGTTCAACATCAAAGAGAATTTTTCATCAGTCGCTTATAAACACAGACAGATACACACACACACATTGGTTTTACATCTTTGTGAGGGCTCTCTACTCCCTGTGAGCTACACTTCTCATCACCACGGTAACCACAACTGTCTCCATGGAAACCTCGACCATCAGAGAGACACGCCTGACTTTAAACATGAAAAGTGTTTTTCTGTTATCCAAAAAGCAACGAGCCTACCTGCAGAACCAGAACCTGATCCCAAATCTAACCCAGTCCTCGAGGCAACCTGACCCTCAAACAAAACCCGACCCCAAAACTAACCCGATCATCGAATTAAACCCGACCCTCAAACTAACCCGATCCTCAAACTAAACCTGACCCCAAAACTAAATCCGATCATCGATGCTGGTGTCACCAATCAGACTGGGATCAGGTTCTTTGTGGATCACATCCCATCGTGAATCTATTCTCTCATCCCTGTCTGTCTTTCTGTCTGTCTGTCTGCAGGCAGTGAGACAGCTGGTTAGCAGTAATTATTAATGTCTCCTCCAGCTACAGCCAGAGATCTGAGGAGTAGGTGTGATCAAGGACGACTCATTCACACTGTGTATGTGTGTGTTTGTAAGTGTGTGTGTGTTATAATCTCTGAGGCCACACCCTAATCCTGATCAACAATAGAGCCCCTACCCCCCAGCCCCCGCCTCTTTGTGAGTCTGGGTCGCCTCACAGGCCCTGCCGCCCTCTGTCCTGTCAGTCCAGGTTCAGGGCGTCAAAGACATCCGTAGGTGGACTCAGTATCTGGACCAGGTTCTGAACCAGGTCTCTGTGTGGCCGGATCCAAATAATAACCAGGGCACTCTAAAATAAGACTGCTAGCTTAGCTTAGCTCAAAGACAGTAAACTGTTTTTTTTTTAAGATTTTTATCTTTAGGCTAAAAAACACAAACAACTTCTGTGATGGTATGTGAACATACATAATACATAAGGACACACACACAAAAGTGTAAAGTTGAGTTAAACAGATGGTCAAGCAGATTGTATCAGAAACTGACTGATAATCTCACACACACACACACACACACACACACACACACACACACACACACACACACACACACACAGGTTCTGGTCTAGATTAGCAGAAACTCTGGTAGCAGCTCCCAGGTACAAAGTCTCATCTTGCGGGTTAACCCAGCAGAGAACCAGAATCTCAGACTGTACAGACCCCCTCACACTCTACAGACCACCTCGTACTCGCCTCACACTCTACAGACCACCTCACATTCGCCTCACATTCTACAGACCCCGTCAAATTCGCCTTGCACTCTATAGACCGCCTCACATTCTACAGACCCCCTGACACTCTACACACTCGCCTCACACTCTACAGTCCGCTTCACACTCGCCTCGCACACTACAGACCACCTCACACTCTACAGACCACCTCACATTTGCCTCACACTCTACAGACCACCTCACACTTGCCTCACACTCTACAGACCACATCACACTCGCCTCACACTCTACACACCACCTCACAGTTGCCTCACACTCTACAGACTGCCTCACACTCACCTCACACTGTACAGACCGCCTCATATTCTACAGACCGCCTCACACTCGCCTCACACTCTACAGACCACCTCACACTCTATAGACCACCTCACACTCGCCTCACACTCTACAAACCTTCTCACACTCTACAGACCACCTCACACTCTACAGACCACCTCACACTCGCCTCACACTCTATAGACCTCCTCATACTCTACACACCACCTCACAGTTGCCTCACACTCTACAGACCGCCTTACACTGTACAGACCGCCTCATATTCTACAGACCGCCTCACACTCGCCTCACACTCTACAGACCACCTCACACTCTATAGACCACCTCACACTCGCCTCACACTCTACAAACCTTCTCACACTCTACAGACCACCTCACACTCTACAGACCACCTCACACTCGCCTCACACTCTATAGACCTCCTCATACTCTACACACCACCTCACAGTTGCCTCACACTCTACAGACCGCCTCACACTGTACAGACCGCCTCATATTCTACAGACCGCCTCACACTCGCCTCACACTCTACAGACCACCTCACACTCTATAGACCACCTCACACTCGCCTCACACTCTACAAACCTTCTCACACTCTACAGACCACCTCACACTCTACAGACCACCTCACACTCGCCTCACACTCTATAGACCTCCTCATACTCTACACACCACCTCACAGTTGCCTCACACTCTACAGACCGCCTTACACTCACTTCACACTCTACAAACCTCCTCATACTCTACACACCACCTCACAGTTGCCTCACACTCTACAGACCACCTCACACTCGCCTCACACTCTATAGACCTCCTCATACTCTACACACCACCTCACACTGTACAGACCGCCTCATATTCTACAGGCCGCCTCACAAACTACGGACTGCCTCAAACTGTGTGTGTATTAATCCTTCAGATTAGTCATTTAGACGTTTCAGTTAAATAATCTTCATCACACAATGTGACGACCAGAGTGCTTATGATGATGTCACATGACCTCTTTTTCACGAAAAAAGCTCTGTGACCCTGAACTGTGGCTGTCAGGAGGACTGCAGATGAAGAATGTGACAGAGATACAAAGAAACACATGAAAAGAAACACAGCTTCACCTGTGACTTCACTTTGACTACATAACTCAGAGCTGTTCCAGATACGGGATCACATTTTAAGACAAAAATATATATACAAAAACAGGTTGACCAACTTCCTGTCCGGGGCGGAACACCTGTGTGTGTGTGTGTGTGTGTGTGTTGGAATGTCAGCTATGTGTGTGCGGCTGCGGGCTGAGCCGTGCCGTGCCAGGACAGGACAGGCTGAACACTCGACACAAAGTGTAATAAACTTAAATTGTGTGTCTGTGTGTGTTTGTTTTGCACTCAGACACCGAACAGAACCGACTCGAATACTGGATTTAGGTCTTCACACTGTGTGGTTGAATTCGGCTCGGTTCGGTTCCACGGGCCGGACTGTGTGTGGAAATGTGAACTTTAAAGTGGCTTCTCCGTCTTTGATTTCATGACTCCGCCAATTGAAACCAGCAGAACCGAACCAGAACACGGAGTCTAGCTTCAGTGTTGGAGCCGAATTAAAGCCCGTCTTGTCCCGGTTCTGCAGACTCCTTCAGTGTTTCGTCTCACGTGTACGAACAGAGAGAAACTCGAGAATATTTAAACCGTCAGATTTGTGAGCGGAGTCCGGTCCGCCGCCGTCAGACACGCCTGCGCACACGCTCTTTCCTTCCTGCAGCAGCTTCAGCTCGGGATAAGTTCGAGTCCACACAAAGGGGGACAGTATGATCCGTGTCAGACTCACCTGAGCTCAGCGGGCTGTTCTGCGGTCCGCCGAGGTCCAACCGGACGAGTGAAACTTCCAGAAAGCGAATCCAACCGAAACAAAAACCTGCACGAGCAGCACCGAGAGCCGCACAACAGGTCCAAAAAAAAAAAAACCCCGCCCCGCTCCGCGCGGCGCCGGGAGGCTTTCCTGACGCTCCTCCGCGGAGGAAGGACGGCCCGGCTCCTCTGCAGGGAACAAAACCAGAACCAGGAACCTGCTGCGGGTCTGCTGCCAGACTCTGGGACATAAAACACTGATCAGGTCCAGTTGGTTCTGGTTTTGTATTAAGAGGAAAGATCTACCCTTGTCTCTGAGAGTCTACCCGGTCTCTGACGGTCTGTCCAGGTCTCTGTGTGCCTACTCGGGTCTCTGAGAGATGTTGTATGTTTGAGTCTCTTTGGTTTGGTTCTCTGCTGGTTCTGGTCTAGTGGACAGTGGAGCTCATCACACATTTATAGAAAATTAATGAAAACAACTCATTTGTTATTTTCTGAAAATTTTAATAATCAGTTTATTTTATTTTGAAAATCACAAAAATGGGTTTAATTTCCTTTAGAATAAACTTCATCAGCATCATCACAGGTAATACAAACGTTGATCAAACGTTATGTTTGATTCTCTGCAGCAGCTTATTGATAGGTTGATCGGTTTGATCAATATGTTGATTGACACGTCGTCCAGCAGGTGGAGCCAATCATCAGGCCACGCCTTTAAATCTGTCAGGCCATCTGTGATTGGTCCGTGTGATCCGCGCCATAACATTCAAGCGCTGGGATTGGTCAACATGGATCAACATGGTCAACATGGATGAACGCAGCCGACCAATTGTAGAGCTCAGATGTCATGAGCAGGTTGATCTTTATTTGAAGGCACTTCCTGTTTGCACTGTCACCATGGAAACAGACAGCTACAGACAACTGTGCATGTCTCCATGGTAACCAGTTAAAACTTCTCTTCCTCCTCCTCTGTGGTTCACTCTTCTTCCTATTCTTCCTCCTCCTCCTCCTCCTCACCCTCCTCCTTCTCCTCTTCCTCCTACTCCTCCTCACCCTCTTCCTTCTCCCCTCTGTCCCCGAGGAGGACACACAGCTCCGTCAGTCTCTGTTGCATCTTGGGAATTCCTGACAACTGATTCTCAAGGCGCTGTTTCTCCTCCTAAAAGACCACGAGACCACATGATACCACAAATTCTTAAATCCTGAACCCTGAATGTTCGACAGGAAATAACATAACCAAAACAGGAACAAAAGAGGGTGTATTGATGATCACAGACCTGCAAAGACAGACGAGTGGAGGCATCCAGAGGTTCAAACCTCCACCCTCCTTCACCATCAAACTGGAGCAGGTGAGAGTGGTACTTCCTGTTAGAAGAGGAGGAGGAAGAGGAAGTGATTCAGGGTGGGTTAGATCAGATCAGAGCTCTGCTGCCTCCTGCAGGCTGAAAATACAACTTCATCTGAGTACACATCTGAGCTTCTATTTATAATATACTGATCCATCAGTCAATCAATCAGATGAACCTGTTCACCTGTGTGTCTTCACTCTTTGGTGAGTTTGAATGTTCAAATCACCTCAGTTTATATTCACAGACCACATTTCACTATGTGTGTGTGTGAGTGTGTACTGACCACAGAGAGGGTCTGTGTGTGATTGACAGCAGAGCTATCCCAGCATCCTTTGCAGCCTGAAAGATCTTTCCCTCCACATCGATGCTGACGGCGCTTGTACACTCGTCCAATAGAGCGTAACGAGGACTGGACAAGAGAGAGACAGAACCAGTCAGACATACAGCAGGTCAGGTTCTAGACCAGGACCTTCAAAACTTACCGGTGGTAAAACATGCGAGCCATCCCCATCCTCTGTTTCTCTCCTCCAGACAGGACGTCTTTCCAATCGCTGATCGAGTCCCAACCTGACAGACAGAGAAACCTGTTGAGTGATGATGAAACCTGAACACATACACAGACCTCCATCACACAGACCTCCTCTCCATCACACCGACCTCCTCTCCATCACACAGACCTTCTCTCCATCACACAGACCTCCTCTCCATCACACAGACCTCCTCTCCATCACACAGACCTCCTCTCCATCACACAGACCTCCTCTCCATCACACCGACCTCCTCTCCATCACACAGACCTCCTCTTCATCACACAGACCTCCTCTCCATCACACAGACCTCCATCACACAGACCTCCTCTCCATCACACCGACCTCCTCTCCATCACACAGACCTCCTCTCCATCACACCGACCTCCTCTCCATCACACAGACCTCCATCACACAGACCTCCTCTCCATCACACCGACCTCCTCTCCATCACACAGACCTTCTCTCCATCACACAGACCTCCTCTCCATCACACAGACCTCCTCTCCATCACACCGACCTCCTCTCCATCACACAGACCTCCTCTTCATCACACAGACCTCCATCACACAGACCTCCTCTCTATCACACAGACCTCCTCTCCATCACACAGACCTCCTCTCTATCACACCGACCTCCTCTCCATCACACCGACCTCCTCTCCATCACACAGACCTCACCTCCTCTCCATCACACAGACCTCCTCTCCATCACACCGACCTCCTCTCCATCACACAGACCTCCTCTCCATCACACAGACCTCCTCTTCATCACACAGACCTCCTCTCCATCACATAGACCTCCTCTCCATCACACCGACCTCCTCTCCTTCACACAGACCTCCTCTCCATCACACAGACCTCCTCTTCATCACACAGACCTCCTCTCTATCACACAGACCTCCCTTTCCATCACACAGACCTCCTCTCCATCACATAGACCTCCTCTCCATCACACAGACCTCCTCTCCATCACACAGACCTCCTCTTCATCACACAGACTTCCTTCTCCATCACATAGACCTCATCTCCATCACACAGACCTTCTCTCCATCACACAGACCTTCTCTCCATCACACAGACCTCCTCTCCATCACACAGACCTCCTCTTCATCACACAGACTTCCTTCTCCATCACATAGACCTCATCTCCATCACACAGACCTCCTCTCCATCACACAGACCTCCTCTCCATCACACAGACCTCCATCACACAGACCTCCTCTCCATCACACCGACCTCCTCTCCATCACACAGACCTCCTCTCCATCACACAGACCTCCTCTCCATCACACAGACCTCCATCACACAGACCTCCTCTCTATCACACAGACCTCCTCTCTATCACACAGACCTCCTCTCCATCACACAGACCTCCTCTCTATCACACCGACCTCCTCTCCATCACACCGACCTCCTCTCCATCACACAGACCTCCTCTCCATCACACAGACCTCACCTCCTCTCCATCACACAGACCTCCTCTCCATCACACAGACCTCCTCTCCATCACACAGACCTCACCTCCTCTCCATCACACCGACCTCCTCTCCATCACACAGACCTCCATCACACAGACCTCCTCTCCATCACACCGACCTCCTCTCCATCACACAGACCTCCATCACACAGACCTCCTCTCCATCACACAGACCTCCATCACACAGACCTCCTCTCCATCACACCGACCTCCTCTCCATCACACCGACCTCCTCTCCATCACACCAACCTCCTCTCCATCACACAGACCTCCATCACACAGACCTCCTCTCCATCACACAGACCTCCTCTCTATCACACCGACCTCCTCTCCATCACACCGACCTCCTCTCCATCACACAGACCTCCTCTTCATCACACAGACCTCCATCACACAGACCTCCTCTCCATCACACAGACCTCCTCTCCATCACACAGACCTCACCTCCTCTCCATCACACAGACCTCCTCTCCATCACACCGACATCCTCTCCATCACACAGACCTCCTCTCCATCACACAGACCTCCTCTCCATCACACCGACATCCTCTCCATCACACAGACCTCCTCTCCATCACACAGACCTCCTCTCCATCACACAGACCTCCTCTCCATCACACCGACCTCCTCTCCATCACACCGACCTCCTCTCCTTCACACAGACCTCCTCTCCATCACACAGACCTCCTCTTCATCACACAGACCTCCTCTCTATCACACAGACCTCCCTTTCCATCACACAGACCTCCTCTCCATCACACAGACCTCCTCTCCATCACACAGACCTCCTCTCTATCACACCGACCTCCTCTCCATCACACAGACCTCCTCTTCATCACACAGACTTCCTTCTCCATCACATAGACCTCATCTCCATCACACAGACCTCCTCTCCATCACACAGACCTCCTCTCCATCACACAGACCTCCTCTCCATCACACAGACCTCCATCACACAGACCTCCTCTTCATCACACAGACCTCCTCTCCATCACACAGACCTCCTCTTCATCACACAGACTTCCTTCTCCATCACATAGACCTCATCTCCATCACACAGATCTCCTCTCCATCACACAGACCTCCTCTCCATCACACAGGCCTCCTCTCCATCACACAGACCTCCTCTTCATCACACAGGCCTCATCTCCATCGCACAGACCTCCTCTCCATCACACAGACCTCCTCTTCATCACACAGACTTCCTTCTCCATCACATAGACCTCATCTCCATCACACAGACCTCCTCTCCATCACACAGACCTCCATCACACAGACCTCCTCTTCATCACACAGACCTCCTCTCCATCACACAGACCTCCTCTTCATCACACAGACTTCCTTCTCCATCACATAGACCTCATCTCCATCACACAGATCTCCTCTCCATCACACAGACCTCCTCTCCAACACACAGGCCTCCTCTCCTTCACACAGACCTCCTCTCCATCACACAGACCTCCTCTTCATCACACAGGCCTCATCTCCGTCGCACAGACCTCCTCTTCATCACACCGACCTCCTCTCCATCACACAGACCTCCTCTTCATCACACAGACTTCCTTCTCCATCACATAGACCTCATCTCCATCACACAGACCTCCTCTCCATCACACAGACCTCCTCTTCATCACACAGACCTCCTCTCCATCACACAGACCTCCTCTCCATCACACAGACCTCCTCTTCATCACACAGACTTCCTTCTCCATCACATAGACCTCATCTCCATCACACAGACCTCCTCTCCATCACACAGGCCTCCTCTCCATCACACAGACCTCCTCTTCATCACACAGGCCTCATCTCCATCGCACAGACCTCCTCTCCATCACACAGACCTCCTCTCCATCACACAGGCCTCATCTCCATCACACAGACCTCCTCTCCATCACACAGACCTCCTCTCCATCACACAGGCCTCATCTCCATCACACAGACCTCCTCTCCTTCACACAGACCTCCTCTCCTTCACACAGACCTCCTTCTCGATCCAGGATGTAGAGCAGGTGGACGGTCTGAAGGATCTCCTCCAGGTCTGTATCAGTGACTCCTCTCTGGATCATCTCCTCCACAGAGTCTGGATAGATCACCTGATCTCTGAGGGTTCCCTCTGACATGTATGGCCTGCACAGCACACAGAGTGACATCACAACAGGACCACAGGTAGATCACCAGGACCAGGACCTGGACCCAAACCTGATTGGACCTGACTCACCCAAACTGTGTCAGCGGGTCAGATTGTTATATATTGGTTCTGTGGTATGTAGAACATGTGCTGTGGTTCTGTTACCTCTGTGGTATGTAGAACATGTGCTGTGGTTCTGGGCGGTACAGGACTCCTCCATAAACGGGCCACAGTCCACTGAGGATCCTGAACAGAGAACTCTTCCCACAGCCATTTGGACCCGTGATCAACACGTTCATCCCTTCATCCACCTGAGACACAAACACATGTGAACACACACCAGGTCGGTTTATCAGGTCCAACCTGGTCGGGTCTGTCTGGGTTTGTCAGCCATCATCATCATCTTCCATGTGACAGAACAGACATGAGACGACAGCATGAGACAACAGAGAGGACTTCCTGTTTCCATCGAAGATTCAGAGATAATTTTTTCTGCTGAAAGGTAAGAAATCTCTCTCACACACACACAGGCAGCCAATGCCATCACTGTGTGAGTGTGTGTGAACAGGTGAATGAGATACGTACTGTAAAAGCGCTTTGAGTGGTCAGAAGACTAGAAAGGAGAAATATGAGTAGAGTCCTATTACCATTTACACCAGCACACACACCTGGATGTTGAGGCTGGAGATCACAACGTCTCCGGTTGGCGTGATGATTGGCAGATTCTCACAGCGAATAATCTTCTCCACACTGATCACATGACCTCTGATCTCCAGACGACCACAGACTCTCTGACCATGCTGAACCACAGCTGCTCCTCCCGTCTCCTCCTCCTCTCTGTCAGCAGAGCGACGGTAGACTCCCTTGTTCACATCTTCAAACACATCCAACATGTCAGAGACTCGAGAGGTGTACCCCGCCAACTCTGTCACCTGTAGACAAACAGGAAGTCACCTGACATGAGGAGTTTATGGTGCTGAACAAACAGGTAGAAGAGGAGGAGGAGGAGTTAAACGAGGAGAAGAGGAGGTGAAGTTGTACCTCCTTGTAGGAGCTCATGATCCTCTCCACGGCGTCAGCTGCAGCGTTCAGGAGGTTCCTTGCTGTGGTGAAGGCCTGCGTCCGCTCACTCACTAACTCCTCCTCCTTCATCACCATGGCGGCCTGCTTCACCTCCTCAGAGTCTGAACAGGTCAGAGGTCAGAGGTCAGAGGCGGATCTTTATTAGCGCAGAGCTCAGGGTACTTTGCCCTGTATTTACCATATTTGGAGTATCCTGTGGCGGTGATGATGGGCACGGCGACCATCACCAGGCCGGACGCGCTCCACACGTACTTCATGAGGAACTGTTCCAACATGATGTACCAGAGACGCTTCAGCAGGATCTGATGGATCTGAGTGGACAGAGACGTGTAGCTCCTCTGCAGCTGGGCCATCTCCACCTATGAATCAAACACACCCAAACCCAGTTCAGTGTCAGGTCAGAACTCCACGTGGTTCTTGTTCACACCATTGACGCGACAGTCACCTTGTGTCCTCCATAGAAGGCAATCTCCTCAGAGTTGGCGATGATTCGAGAGTGCATGTACCTCAGGTCTCCTTTCCTCCTCGCCTCCTCGGCCACCAGCTTCCCGAATCGAGGCGAGCAGGAGCGCAGGACTTTGGCGGTGAGTGCCACCACTAGGCCGGCGATGACAGACGGCCACGTGGTATTGGCTCCTTCAGGGAGGAAGATCAGAGTCATGAAGTCATGTGATGTGCTCTCTCTAACCCTCACGTGGTTCATACGTTACCTTTGGACTGAGCGGTGCGCAGCAGGGTGTAACAGGTGACAACCACGTCCAGGATCGGTTTGGTCAGGTTGGAGTAAAGATGAGCGATGGAGGCTGAAAACATGACGATGTCCTCAGTGAGCGACTGATCCGGATTGGACAGACGACCGTCCATGTTACTGACACGATAATACGTCTGCAGGCACAGAGAAAGACAGAAGCACCGGGAATGAGTGTGGAGACAGGTGGAGTGTGTCTGTTAGTGTGTGTCTGTCAGTGTGTGTGTGTGTTACCTGGTTGGTGAAGTACAGCTGGTAGGCGTGGTCGACCAATCGGCTCCTGAACCTGAGGGTCAGCTGACCTTCCAGAAATCTGATGGCGCTGTTGATGAAGGTTGCAGGAACGGCGATGAGGAGCCACTTAGAGAGCTGCAGCACAAAGGCCTGAGGATCCTTCTGAACGATACACTTCACAATCACACCTGGAAGTCAACACGCCTGATTACTGACCATACACGTTACACGTGAACACAGAACATGACATATGACACAACACACACAACACGCACAACGTCAAAGCTAACATCAGCCAGCTCTCTGAAAGGTGAGCTCTGAATAGTCTCGTTGTCATGGCTCCTGTCAGTGGGCGGGTCTGTCAGGCAGCAGGTGAACATTAAGTCAATGTGTTAGAAGCAGAAAAAAGCATCCAAAAGCAACCAAACTGTGGTGGACAGACAGCCGGTCAGAACATCTCCAGTTCTGGGCTGTGTAGCTGCAGACAGGTGGTTGATCAGACAGACAGACAGACAGACAGACAGACAGACAGACAGACAGACCGACCAACCGTCCAGAGCAGCGACGTAGATAGACAGGAAGGTTCTGGTCATCAGAGTCAGTGAGTGCAGACCCAGCAGTCCAATCTCTGGACACAATAACCGTGGAAACAACAGCTTCAACAGACGACACAGTCTAAGGACGAACTCCCTGTTCACTGACGGAGACCTGAAGACACAGAGGTAGACCGTGTGAGACCAGGTGAGACTGGGTTCATCCTGTGGTGGATCTAGAAAACCAGATCAGAGCTGGACTTTGATGTCTTTCAGTCAGACTGTAAGTCTATTAGTTGGGTGTAACTGAAGTTAAACTCAAATTTAAGCTAGTTTAACTCAGGTTACTCAGGTCAAACTCAGGTTAAACTCAGGTGTAATTCATCTTAAACTCAGGTGTAACTCGTGTTAAATTCATGTTAAACTCATGTTAAATTCAGGTGTAACTAGATTAGATTAGATTATACTTTATTCATCCCACAGTGGGGAAATTTTACTTGTCACAGCAGCAAGAAGAAAAAGTGTAGTACACACTACAGAATTTAACTTAGAAAAAAATAAATTAAAAAAATAGTTACAACACCATGGACAGACCGAAGTAACTTATAACCTCGACAATAAACAAAAACAAACAGATGTGCAAAGGCATGATATGAACTCATGCAACTCAGGTTAAACTCAGGTTAAACTTGTGTTAAACTCAGGTTAAACTCAGGTGTAACTCATGTTAAAGTCAGGTGTAACTCACCTGCTGTCTGTCTTCTTCTTCCCTCTGTTGTCGTCCACAGAGCTGGACGAGGTGTTGACCACGCCCTCGGGAAGCTTAGCTCCACCCAGCTGTTTACCTGCTGCATTCTGCAAACAAACACACCTGGAGTTTCCTGCAGTGTTTGTGTGTGAGTGTGTGAGTGTGTATATGTCTCACCTGTATCCTCCTCCAGATATACGGTGACAGTCTTTTGACAGCGTATGCGGCGAGCAGTGAGGCCATGAGCTTCCTCAGTCTGGAGCTCTGCCTCAGCTGAGCTGGCAGCTTCTGATAGGTCAGCTGCATACTGACAGATGGGTGACAGGCAACCAATCAGAGGAGGGAAACAACAGCCTGGCACAGAGCGGGTCCACTGAGGACTGTAGCCTTGTTGTCATGGAAACATGATGACGTCAGAGCGTGATCCTCCACCTGTCAGTCAAACCAAAATCTGATCAATACATGATATCACAACAAGCTTAACGAGCAGAATACATCATCAATAACCAATAATCAGTTTATTACTGATCTGGTATTTATAGAAACCAGATCTTAGAAATAGAATATAAAGTACTTATATAAATACAATAATATATAAATAACAATAATATACATTAATATTACAATACAATATAAATACAGAGTACTTATACAAAATACTTACATGCAGTACGACTTATAGGAAGTACTTATAGAGAGTACTTACACATTGTCGCTCTAGTCTGTTAATCCCGGCAGGTTAGCTCCCGTCTGTTAGCTCCGGTCTGTTAGCTCCGGTCTGTTAGCTCCGGTCTGTTAGCTCCCGTCTGTTAGCTCCGGTCTGTTAGCTCTGGTCTGTTAGCTCCCGTCTGTTAGCTCCCGTCTGTTAGCTCCCGTCTGTTAGCTCCGGTCTGTTAGCTCCCGTTTGTTAGCTCCCGTCTGTTAGCTCCGGTCTGTTAGCTCTGGTCTGTTAGCTCCGGTCTGTTAGCTCCCGTCTGTTAGCTCCCGTCTGTTAGCCCCGTTAGCTTCCAACAATTAACCCTCCGTGTAGCCGCCTGTGGCTAACAGTTAGCTTACTGTTACTTCACTTTGTTCCGGATAAAAACGATCTTTTTAAATAGACGTCATCCCGGTCCCGGTTCTTCTAATCTGGTCCCGTACCGAAGTTAAAGTTTAACCCGGGTTTAAAGACTGGCAGCTAACAGAGCCGTGCTAACTGATGCTAACCGCTGAGAAGTTTTAAGTTTGTGTGACGGTCACAGAGAGAATCTGACCTGAGGTCAGCTCTCAGCTCACACACACGTTACTGTCATGTTTATACATACACAGCGGCTGATCCGGAGTCAGACTCAAGATTTAATAGGTTAAAGTAAGACAACAAGTTCAGCATCTGTTTACCTGAAGGACGAGTCCCAGTACTGACCACACACCTCCTCACTGTAATAACACTGAATATGGAATGTAATAATTGAATATAGATGATTAATTGGCTCCAGGCTACTGAGTCATTGAAGTGAAATCTTTATTTAAAATCAGTTCATTAACAACCTGTCATCATTTATTTACAAGAAACATCAAACAGCAGAAAAAGTGAAAAAAGTACAAATTACACAAAAAAAATAGAAAAAAAACAGTTTTTACAGAGTTCACCTGAACGCGTCGCTCTGACACGCGGTCCAAGGTGCACACAGCTGGTCCTGGACCTGAAGGTGTTACATCATGGACCTGGACTGACTTTAAAGGCAGAACCAGGACAGGACCAGGACTGTGTTCATCAGTTCTTGTTTGGTTCTGCTGGAGGAGTTTGGATCTTCAGTGTTTATGTCAGCATGGCAGGTTGATCTCTGCACCGACACAAAGCGACCAACGGGGGGCAGTCTGTTGGTCTGAACCTTAACGACTTCCTGTGCAGTGACCATGCACACATGATCTCTTAACCAATCAGCTGTTGTCTGGTAATGACTCAGCACTTTGCAGTGTAGGCGCATTGAGTGACAACACTGATGGCAAAACATCAAACTTCACCAGTATTGCAGTATGACAGTATTACACACTGGTACTGCAATATTACACGCTGGTACTGCAGTAGTATTTGAGCAGGATGTTTCTATGTGTTCTGCTTTGGCATGAGACCAGAGTTGAAGAGCTTCTTCTTCTTCTTCTTCTTCTTCTTCTTCTTCTTCTCTAAAGCGTTGGTCACATGACAGCTGGTGTAACCAATCAGAAGTCAGGATGTTAAATGACATCATTCAGATGAAAACCTTTAGCAGCAGAGGAGGAAGTGACATCAGAGGAAATAAAAAACCCATCAGTCTGCAGACTGTCTAAAACCTGGACGTAGTCTACATGACGACACCCACCTGTCGAAGCATCCACACTCTTAATTCTGCATAACTTTAAGCCTTAATATAATTTGAACAGGCGAGTTCTATAAAAATTCACCTTGTACAGTTGTCATGAACGTTGTCATCACACACCAGTATACATTGTCATACATTGTCATCACTTCTGGAGCCAGCCTCAAGTGGATGACGAGGGGAACTGCAGTTTCTTCTTCGTGTGTTTGTTTGTGCCATGTAATCGCGGCTTCATGTTAAAGGACTCGAGGTCAGACCGGTTTTAAAGACCTGAACAGATTTAAGGTTTTTGGTTCAGATTCTCTGACATATTTTTAAAAAGTGAAGCTCCAATCAGCTGATCAAGAAACAATCACTCTGTGGCATAATGGTCTGATTGTCGCTGCAAATGAGGTCATCCTAGAAAGGTCATCGACTCCCCGATCAGCTTATTGCTCTCAAACTGGATCCTGACTCAGAGTCCCGTAGATGTCTGCAGAGTCCTGTAGAGTTATGTAGATGTCTGTAGAGTCCTGCAGGTGTCTGCAGAGTCCTACAGAGTCCTGCAAAGTCCTGTAGAGTTCTGTAGATGTCTGTAGAGTCCTGCAAAATCCTGTAGATGTCTGTAGAGTCCTGCAAAATCCTGTAGATGTCTGTAGAGTCCTGCAAAGTCCTGCAGAGTCCTGTAGTTGTTTACAGAGTCCTGCAGAGACCTGTAGGTGGCATTGAAGCTTGAGTCCAGACTGAATACCTCAAGAGTCTCACCTGTCGGTCTGTCTGGACTCACCTGAGGGATCAAACAGGTCACTTGATCAGTTCTTTAAAGACCACTGGACCGAGCTGG
Organism: Nibea coibor; assembly: GCA_023373845.1. Taxonomy (NCBI): domain Eukaryota; kingdom Metazoa; phylum Chordata; class Actinopteri; family Sciaenidae; genus Nibea; species Nibea coibor. Next base: position 26,752,840 of record CM041717.1, on the reverse strand, counting down.
TGATGTCAGCTGGTGATGTCATCATCGATGCATTGATCAAATGTTGGTATAAAACCTTTTTCTGATTGTCGGAGCTGAATCTTTAAAAACTTTAAAAACAACGTAAAAAAAAGTTTGACTTGCTGACACAAAGCTGGTTTAACTCAGAATCCCTTTGTCATCAGTCATCATCCAGCCCTGACCAAAGTTCACTGAAGCTGCAGGGTAGCATGACATCATCATCCACTGTGTGACCACATGGTGGGCGGGGCTTCAGGTGCTGATTTGCTGCCGATCCTGGTGAAGGTTCTCCTGGTGATCTGGCAGGTCACGCAGTCGAAAAGTTCCCAGGAAGCCAGCCTGGGACTGGTCTGTGTGTCCGCCCATCAGTGGTCTGATTGGCAGGTGACTCAGACCAGAGTTCCAGGAGACGACGGCTGGTCCATTGTCACATCTCTGAGAGGAACTTCTTGTTTCTGAGGTGGGAAGAGTGAGCTGTCCAAAGACCTGATAGATAGATAGATAGATAGATAGATAGATAGATAGATAGATAGATAGATAGATAGATATGGAGAGAGAGAGAGAGAGAGAGAGAGAGAGAGGTCAGGTGGGTCAGGTGTGTCTGTACCTGTCCAGGTGAAGTGATGTACCTGCCGTGCAGCGGATGTCCATGGAACGTGGCTGAGTGCGGCAGTGTCTGTTTGTGATGCGGTGCAGTGTGATGATGACTTGTTTCCTGCTGATAGGTCGACTGCTGGATGACACCATGAGTCCTCCGTCGGCCTTGCAGAGCTGCACCCCCTCCAGCCTGACCTTTGACCCCCCCGTTCACCTTAGTGTTGGTACCTGGGTTTTGATGGGTGGATCCTATCGTGTTCCTCAGGTACCAGTCCCTCAGACCTATCAATCACACAGACATCAAAGAGTGAGGGTTTACAGGTAACATTTACATCTGACCACGCCTGACTGTACCTAACCACACCTGACCATACCTGAATTCTACCTGACAGGGCACTTGTTCAGTGTATCCTGGCTTGGACAGTTGTTCACATCTCATCACCTTACTACAGATGTGTCGTAGGGCTTGGTGCTCTGGGTCCGATCACTGCTATGCAGACGACACTCAGCTCATCTGTCATTTCAATTATTATAAGTCACTTTGGATAAAAGGCTAAGCGACTAAATGTAATGTAACACCTGACCACGCCTGACCACACCTGAGGGTGATTTACTGTTTTTATTGTTTCCCAGCGTTGTGATGTAACAGGAAGAGTGTTGTAGTCACCTTCCAGGGCAAGGGCCTTGTGCAGGCTCCTGGTGGCGTCCTCCAGCAGTGCATCCTGAGTTGGGGGCAGTTGTGGCGGTCGCGGGGGCAGCAGATGTGGGTGGGGGTCTGGTTGGATGGCGGACAGAGGAGGATTGTGGGTATCAGTCGGGCTCTGCTGCACTGGGAGGAAGGGGCCGCATGATTTGGTGCGGGTCACTTTGACTCGTCGCTGGTCGCCTGGGAGACCGTGGTAGTTAAGCGGGGCTGTTGGGGGCTGTTGGAAGGCCTGTCCATTGAGGAGCAGCTGGTGGTGCGCGGTGATTGGTTGCCGGTTGCCAGGCTGGGATTGCTGTCTCTGGAGCTGCTGCTGTTTGCCCCACACGTAGTCCAGCAGCACCTCGCTGTAGCCGCCTGCCCTTCCTGGTCCACGTCCCCGCCCAGCTCCTCCTACATCGCTGAGTCCGTTATTCATCCTCGTCCGAGCATCCGACAGTGTCTCAGCACTCCTGAACACTCCAGCGCTGTTTGTTCCTCTGGACCCCGGGACACCGTTTACCCACAATCCTCCCTGCTGTCCATCCTCCTCCACAGCGGTGCAGTCCAAGAGCCCATCAGAGCTGTTACTGTGACGAGCGCCGTTCCCTCCATCTCCGCCTTCCTCTGCTACACCTGGATCACATGGGCCGGAGGGGGAGGAGTCCTGAGAGCGGGGGGCAGGGTGGAGGGAGAGGGAAGGGGGATGGGGGAGAGGGAGAGGCCTGAGGCTCGGAAGGTCCGGATGGTCGGTCCTGAAAGAGATAGGTAAGCTCCAATGATGCACCTGTGTGTGTGTGTGTGTGCGTGCGTGCGTGTGTGCGTGCGTGTCTGTGTGTGTACCTGGTGTGTACTGAGTTCCTCCTCGTCTTGTAGAAAACTTCCACTGGAGATCCAGCAGAGACCAGCGGGGGGCGACACTGGGACACTGCATCATCTGACAGACAAACACGTTGATTTAAACAGACAGAGATATGTTCAAAGACATCTCAGTCTCAGTGATGTCACAGTGATGTCAGACCCTTATGTTTGTACTGACAAAAGAAATTATGCAACTATCAAAATAGAACAAAAACAATAAGTGTGTTACCGTTATCGTGTCCTGTTGAGTCTGACGTTGAGCTGCTCTCTGACCTCACTGTGTCGTCTACACACACACACACACACAGATGAGGTATTAGAACAAAAGCAGGAAAAAGGGAGTTTCCTTTCCTTCCTGAAACAAAAACTTCTCATCTACTGCCAGCTGTGTGTGTGTGTGTGTGTGTGTGTGTGTGTGTGCACGTGTTACCTGTGTGGCAGCCCCTGTGTACAGTCCTCTTGCCATGGTGTGTGTGTGTTTGAGTGTGTGTGTTGTGTTCAGAGTCGCTGTGTTTCCTCAGAGCTCCACTGAACAAAGTCTTCTTCGGCTTTGAGCGCTGAGAGTCTTCATCCTGAAAACAAACACACACACACACACACACACACACAAAGATACATACAAACACACACACAGCAGTCATTATATGTGACATGCTCTACAGTACTGCTAGCATAAACATCATGACGAGTCATTTATGATGACGTCACAGGAAGTTGGAATTGTGTCAAAAAGCTGCTGTGATGAACTCGGATCCTTTTCAGAGATGCTGTTGTCATTGTTGTCACTCCATTTAAGGCAACCAATTATATGACAGAGCTCATGACCAAGGTAATCAAGAAAATCCAAACGTTCTCCACATCATCTCCACATGTTCTCCACACCTTCTTTCACATGTTCTCCACATCGTCTCCACATGTTCTCTGCACGTGTTGTTTATAGAGTTTCGTCACTTTCTGTTCCTGGTGATCAAACATCTCACCTCTGCTCGACATTTCCTGTTTGCTTGGCGGGACGTTCCACCTCGCCGTCGGACACAGGGAAGTTTCTCTCCTACCTCCAGAGGGAAGTCACTAGGCACCGCACCTGTCAGCTCCTGAGCAATCAGAACACAGGGAATCACACCTGTTACGGCATCATGGAGATGAGAACGATCAGCTCTAATTGGATGATCAAATTATGACATCACTCACTGCCTCCTGCAGACAAATGCGCCTCAGTTCAGCCAATCGTGTGCTCAGCAACGCCTGCAGACTCCGCCTCCTCTCCTGCAGCTCTGCCATTCGCTCCCTCTGCTTCCTGTCCGGACAGGTGAGAGGGTCTGCACACACACACACACACACACACACACGTACACACACATCATCATTGCCATAAGTCTCTATGGTTGTTGTCGTGAGTCATTGTTGTGGTTTCTCACCAGGTGCTGAGATGACTTGACCTTTGACCTCCATGGCTTGTGTTTCCCATGTGACCCCGCCTCCTCCGTCCTCGCTGCTTGACTCCTGTTCACCGCCCCACACACACCCACTTACCTGCAGGACACGTTCAAACCTTTATTGTTCAAATCTTTATTGACAAACTTTCTTGTCCCACATGAATTATTGATGACAGACAATCAATCACATAGAGGGAATACATGTCTCATGTCCAGGTATTGGTAGTGTTGTAGAGGAGGTCCTCTCAGGAGGTTTGTGAAGGTAGAGAGGGACGCCCCTGATCTGTAGGAACTGGTAGGACGTTCCACCAACAGACAGAAAAATTTGGCGTACGGGTGGCAGAGCCAGGCGTCGTTCATTGGAGGAGGTAACATCTGTCTGTGAGTATGACGACATTCAAGAACTGCAGACTACCAGTACTTTGTAGTCAGCGTCATAGGTTTGGGTTTAATGTGGGCTGCTACTAGCCTAGGAAATACCATGCTGCCTTGCACAATCGTTTTGATCCAAAAGACAGCATGGAAACCCGTGCCAAAACGCTTGATGACGTGTACTACTTGACAAACAGAAGCTTGTAGTTTGTTTGAGACTGTTTACGGATCCAATTCAACATGACATACCGCATGACGACAGTAATCGTCGGGTGCCATTGTTTAATCATATTCTGTTTTAGCAGAGACTGGGAAAAATGACAGCTTTTCCTTCTCGAATTTTTGTAGCTCTAATTCCGTCATCGGGTACAACTGCCATGATTGGCTATGGGCTACGGATACGCCAAATGATAGACTATACTTCACTTGTGATATAGTCTGGCGATAGCCAGGCTAGGCTGCTACAGGTAGACTGTGGAGCTCGATGAGCAGCAAGGTGATGTGATGTTGAGCAGGTGAGCTCCCACATTCTGGATTTCACTGTGCCGGCTGGGAGGCCTGTCAGGATGGTACAGTAATCTATTCTTGAGATAGCAGCTTGTGTCAGAAGTTGAGTGGTGTGTTCAGTTAGGTAAGGTCTGAATTTTATCATGTTGTACATGATAAAAGTACAAAGTGGCATGACAGGGCAGGACACCACCTGATCTTTATTAGCCCTATCAATCAGTTATTGATTGATCACACGACACAAAGACTGAACGTCAATACTTGAATCAAGTTCAAGATTTCATGATAACTATTTCATTATTAAGAAATATAAAGTTTGAACGACAGTCAATCAGTACCGAATCAATCAATCAATCAATCAGTCTTACCTTGTAACTGGGTTCATAAGAGCTCCAGTAGTTCACTCCTGTGGCCATCCAACAACCTGAACACCAACCACAGGACTGTTGGCTGTTAGCTGGTGGTGCAGTTGCAGTTTCCAGATCGGCCTGTAGACGGAGTCAGACTGTCTTCAGTACGTCTGAACTGTGACCAAGAGAAGAAGAAGAAGAAGAAGAAGAGGCGGACAGAGAATCAATCAGATCGCCGGGAAAGCCACAACACCAAATACACAATTACAAACTCACACAGGTTCAAACACATGATACAAAAACACCTGGACAGGTGACCTCAGCGACCTACAGGTGACCCTAAACAAACCACAGGTGACCCTAAGAACCTGCAGGTGACCCTAACAACCCACAGGTGACCCTAACAACCTGCAGGTGACCCTAACAACCTGCAGGTGACCCTAAACAAACCACAGGTGACCCTAAGAACCCGCAGGTGACCCTAACAACCCACAGGTGACCCTAACAACCTGCAGGTGACCCTAAACAAACCACAGGTGACCCTAACAACCCACAGGTGACCCTAACAACCTGCAGGTGACCCTAACAACCTACAGGTGACCCTAAACAAACCACAGGTGACCCTAAGAACCTGCAGGTGACCCTAACAACCCACAGGTGACCCTAACAACCTGCAGGTGACCCTAAACAAACCACAGGTGACCCTAAGAACCCGCAGGTGACCCTAACAACCCACAGGTGACCCTAACAACCTGCAGGTGACCCTAAACAAACCACAGGTGACCATAACAACCTGCAGGTGACCCTAACAACTCGCAGGTGACCCTAAACAAACCACAGGTGACCCTAAGAACCTGCAGGTGACCCTAACAAACCACAGGTGACAGTGACACACACACTGAAACACATTGTAACACACAGATAGTAACACACACACTGTAACACATTGTAAAACACACTTTGTAACACACACTTCAAATTAGATTAAATCAATGTATATTTTTATATTTAATGACTTGTGTGTACGTGCATGTGTGTTGTGTTGCGTGTGTGTGTGTGTGTGTGTCTGTCTGTCTGTCAGCATCAACAGACTGCACGTGCGGAGGTCTGATCTGAAACATGAAGAACTTTAAATACCTGCAGACACCTGAGGCGTTTCAGGACGACTTGGACCGGACGGAACCGAAATCAATCCTGGAAAACTCCGGGACAAAACGGGACAAAGCGGCATAAACGCGGTCCAGTCCGGTCCGGTTCGGTTCGTTCACGCTCTTCATCACTTTCACCTCCTCGCAGCTTCGACACGTTCACACTGACTCACAGCTCACAGTGACGTCAAAGCACCACTGACCGACACACACACCTCTTCCGCTATCCACCTTCAAATTAAAACCGCAAGACTGTCAAAATAAAAGCCTGAAAACGGTTTTTAGTTAAAGTGAAAAAATATTGATTAACCAATAAAAAGACTGTTTATAGTTCAACATACATGTTGTGAAAACATTCACATTTGTTTGTTCATGTTTCACGTTGATTAAACTTTATATTAACACACGTTTATAAACAATCATCGATCATCTGAACTGAACATCATGTCTTTCTGTGTGCCACTCTTATTTTGAAAGAGGTCACATCCTGTTAACCTGCAGTAGCTTCAGACTTTTATTCTGGTGACTGGAATGTAAATGTGTGATTTATTGGTTATCAGCTCTGATTATCTGAAATTAAATCAGAAGCTGTGTCAGCTCACAGATCCTCTTCTGCTCTCTGGTTCTGGTTCTGGCTTTACACAGAAACAGTTTGTGGTATCTTAGATCAGAATCCAGCCTGCAGAACATTAGCAGAACAAAAGACTCCCCCACATCATTCACATTCAAACGTCTTCATCTGTTTTCATTCAGTAGCTCAGCAGGACACGAGCCGCGCTGGGCCGGGGGAGGCTAGCTGCTACATCATGGTAGCAGGCTAACATTGTGTTAGCATGTCATATTATGTTAGCATGTTAGGTTGTCAGAGGACACAGTGAGGTGACTCTCCAGAGGTGGATGACGATGGTTGACGGGGACGTGGTGGATTACGGAGACGTGGTTAAAGTACCATGGGAACACAGAGTCAGTCAGCACCGACCAATCAGAGAAGCTGCTGAGAGCTGGCTTTTAATTCTGGACGAGAGAGTAGTCATTAAACAGAGAGAGAGAGAGAGAGAGATAAATACAGCTTCATGAAGTCTGTAATCACTCTGAATGTTCTAATTTTATCTTTAAAGAACACGAGAACACAACATGAGAGCACAACATGAGAACACAACATGAGAGCACGAGAACACAACATGAGAACATGAGAACACAACATGAGAACACAACATGAGAGCACAAGAACACAACATGAGAACACAACATGAGAACATGAGAACACAACATGAGAGCACAACATGAGAACACAACATGAGAGCACAACATGAGAACACAACATGAGAACACAACATGAGAACATGAGAACACAACATGAGAGCATGAGAACACAACATGAGAACATGAGAACACAACATGAGAACATGAGAACACAACATGAGAACACAACATGAGAGCACAAGAACACAACATGAGAACACAACATGAGAACATGAGAGCACAACATGAGAACACAACACGAGAGCACAACATGAGAACACAACATGAGAACACAACATGAGAACATGAGAACACAACATGAGAGCACAACATGAGAACACAACATGAGAACACAACATGAGAACATGAGAACACAACATGAGAGCACAACATGAGAACACAACATGAGAACACGAGAACACAACATGAGAACATGAGAACATGAGAACACAACATGAGAACATGAGAACACAACATGAGAGCACGAGAACACAACATGAGAACACAACATGAGAATATGAGAACACAACATGAGAATATGAGAACACAACATGAGAACATGAGAATATGAGAACACAACATGAGAATATGAGAACACAACATGAGAACATGAGAACACAACATGAGAACACGAGAACACAACATGAGAGCACGAGAACACAACATGAGAATATGAGAACACAACATGAGAGCACGAGAACACAACATGAGAATATGAGAACACAACATGAGAATATGAGAACATGAGAACACAACATGAGAATATGAGAACACAACATGAGAACATGAGAACATGAGAACATGAGAACACAACATGAGAACACAACATGAGAACATGAGAACACAACATGAGAACACAACATGAGAGCACAAGAACACAACATGAGAACACAACATGAGAACATGAGAACACAACATGAGAGCACAACATGAGAACACAACATGAGAGCACAACATGAGAACACAACATGAGAACACAACATGAGAACATGAGAACACAACATGAGAGCATGAGAACACAACATGAGAACATGAGAACACAACATGAGAACATGAGAACACAACATGAGAACACAACATGAGAGCACAAGAACACAACATGAGAACACAACATGAGAACATGAGAGCACAACATGAGAACACAACACGAGAGCACAACATGAGAACACAACATGAGAACACAACATGAGAACATGAGAACACAACATGAGAGCACAACATGAGAACACAACATGAGAACACAACATGAGAACATGAGAACACAACATGAGAGCACAACATGAGAACACAACATGAGAACACGAGAACACAACATGAGAACATGAGAACATGAGAACACAACATGAGAACATGAGAACACAACATGAGAGCACGAGAACACAACATGAGAACACAACATGAGAATATGAGAACACAACATGAGAATATGAGAACACAACATGAGAACATGAGAATATGAGAACACAACATGAGAATATGAGAACACAACATGAGAACATGAGAACACAACATGAGAACACGAGAACACAACATGAGAGCACGAGAACACAACATGAGAATATGAGAACACAACATGAGAGCACGAGAACACAACATGAGAATATGAGAACACAACATGAGAATATGAGAACATGAGAACACAACATGAGAATATGAGAACACAACATGAGAACATGAGAACATGAGAACACAACATGAGAACACAACATGAGAACATGAGAACACAACATGAGAACACAACATGAGAACATGAGAACACAACATGAGAACACAACATGAGAATATGAGAACACAACATGAGAACATGAGAACACAACATGAGAACATAAACTCGATCTCCATGAGCTCTGACGGGACTCACTTGCTGGAGTAGTGAACTGTGTTCCATTACATCCAGTCTGCTGCTGTGGCTGATTTTTTCCCAGGTATTAGTCAGGCCCAGTGTATCTCCATAGTAACAGAGATCAGAACAGAAACGGCGAGCAAAGAAATGTTTATTTTGAGAGAAAATCACAGCAAAACATGGAAATCTTTTGGTTATACAGTGGGGGGACTTAGTTTGTACGCCCTTTGGATTTTTTTACATATCTGCTTAAATGGGTCATAAATTATGGTCTGATCATTCTAATAACCTCAGGAATGAACAAACAGTGTCTGCTTGAAATAAAACAACTCAAACAATTACATTTTAATATATTTTTATTAACCATAAGATGGAAATATCAACAAGATAGAAAACCATAAGTAAGTACACCCTATGATTCAGTAGCTGGTTGACCCTCCTCTGGCAGCTATGACTTCCACCAGACGTTTCCTGTAGTTGCAGATTAGACGGGCACAACGATCAGGAGAAATCTTGCTCCATTCCTCTTTGCAAAACTGTTTCAATTCAGCAAGATTTCTGGGATGTCTTGAATGGATGGCTGTTTTGAGATCATGCCACAGCATCTCAATTGGGTTGAGGTCAGGGCTTTGACTGGGCCATTCCAAAACGTGTATTTTGTTGATCCGAAACCATTCTAATGTTGATCTACTTCTGTGTTTCGGGTCATTGTCTTGTTGCATGATCCATCCTCTTTTGAGTTTCAGATTTTTGACAGACTGCCTAAGGTTTTTCTGCAAAATATCTTGATAAACTTGAGAATTCATTTTCTGATCGACTATAGCCAGTTGCCCAGGCCCAGAGGCAGCAAAGCACCCCCACACCATGATGCTACCACCGCCAAACTTAACGGTGGGGATGAGGTTTTGTTGATGGTGTGCTGTACCATTTTTCCTCCAGACATGATTTTGAGTCTTCCCCCCAAACAATTCGACTTTGGCTTCATCAGTCCACAATATGTTTTCCCAGTAGCGCTGAGAAGCATCCAAATGCTTTTTTGCAAACTGTAAACGAGCAGAAATGTTCTTTTTGGACAGCAATGGCTTCCTCCGTGGCCTTCTCCCATGCATCCCTTTCTTGTTCAGTGTCTTTTTTATAGTAGACGTGCTAACAAAGATGTTTGCATGTTCCAGTGATTTCCTCAAGTCATTAGCAGACACTCTTGGATCCTTTTTTACCTCTCTGATGATGATACGCTGTGCCCTTGGAGTCATCTTTGCAGGTTGGCCACTCCTTGGAAAAGTAACAACTGTTCCAAACTGTCTCCATTTGTTCACAATTTTTCTAACAGTAGACACATGAATAGCAAGGGACTTACTGATTGTTTTGTAACCCTTTTTAGCTTTATACAAATCAATTACTTTCTGTTTTAAGTCTTCAGACAGCTCCTTTGTACGGGGCATGATGCACAGCGCATGCCTCCCATCAAAACACTCCTTTTATCTGATTTTCCAGTGGGGTGGGTTGTTCACAACACACCTCTGAGATTGGACTTCAGGTTGGCTCACACCTGAGTCAAATTATCCAATCATCTAATTAGTCTAATGAGCTTTAGAAGGAGCCTTAGCTAAGGGTGTACTTATTTATGGTTTTCTATCTTGTTGATATTTCCATCTTATGGTTAATAAAAATATATTAAAATGTAATTGTTTGAGTGGTTTTATTTCAAGTAGACACTGTTTGTTCATTCCTGAGGTTATTGGAGTGATCAGACCATAATTTATGACCCATTTAAGCAGATATGTAAAAAAATCCAAAGGGCGTACAAACTAAGTCCCCCCACTGTATATTTTATTTACGTTGGTAATTGTTGTATAAGCACAATATTACACTGGAGGGTGAGCTTTAACTTATTATTGACACTTCAGTGACGCTGATGGACCTCAAGGTGCAAATGCCTTGACCGCATCACTGTCGTGCCAATAATGACATTAGAAAGCCACTCGTGTAATATTGCTTAATTAACTATGATGTCACTAACACACTATTTTTTCTCTGGATTATATTTCTTGTTCTGTGTTTCCTCTTCCTGTTCTCTGATTGGTAAATAAACTTAAAAAATGAATAAATGAAGAGAGAGAAAGATTAGAGGAAAATAAAGGATTAAAAACAGAGGAGAAGAGGTCAGGGCTAAATATTAATTATTCATTATTAGCCTGATCTCACAGTCACTCCAAAACCAGGTGTGGTGAAGTTTTGATTAAGTTTCATGACCTCGTCATCTCACTGTGTCCTCTTCTTCTGTGGTCAGTGGTCTACCAGTGGTGTACCTGCAGACGCCGGGAGATACCCACAGGTACAGTGTGTGTTACAGTGTGTGTGTGTGTGTGTGTGTGTGTGTGTGTGTGTGTACGTGTGTGGAGGATGAATGTAGGTCAGGCAGCAGATTCTCCGCCTGGCAACAATGTAGAAAATCACAACTCTGAATACTTGCATCTGATTGGCTGAGAGCTCCAACCAAGCAGCCAATAACCTTTCAACCCCCAGGGGTGCTCGGTGTGTGTGTGAGAGACTCAGCTCAGCATGGTGTTCAGATGACATCACAGTGACATCACAGATTCAGACACAGACAGGAAGTTGTCTGACAGGAGACAGAGTCCTGATCCACTTTAGGAGTTCACTACATGTCCCAGAGAGCTTTGCTCTCAAGATCGTCCAATTAGAGCGCAGCACACTCTGTTGCTGTGCAGCTGATGGAGAAATATCTGTGTACTGCAGGTCAGCTGAGCATGTGAATGTGATGTCACTGTGATGTCACCACTTTGGATGGAGGTGTCTCCATAGCAACTGTCAGTGAGGATCATGGGAGCTGTAGTGTTTCCACATTCCAAACAAACAAAAATGAAACGTGAGCTTTACCCTGAAACAAAGACTTTTACTTTGAAGATCTACATCACTGCTTTAAATCACACCTGACCCTCTGCAGGTCACATGACCGTGACCTTTAATTAACTAATAATTAAGTTTGACCTCATTAACATCTGATCTACATCCTTCATACAGAATCAGAACCAATCAACAATTCAATAATCTGCTCGGATTAGACACACGTCTACATGTTCAGACTGTGTGGATCACACCTTTATGAATGACTGATGGAGACCAACAAACACATGAATGGACATCAGACCAGAGGACATCTGGACCTGTTCTGATGAGTCCAAATCTGAGAGTTCTGGTTCAGACCGTGTCTTCGTGAACGCATGGTATCTGCATGTGTGGTTCTCCCCATGAAGGAGGAGGTGTGATGGTGACACACTGAATCAACATGGTTACCACAGCATCCTACAGAGACACAATGATCACAAACACACCTGCAGGCTCTGTGAAGGCTGTGTCACATCACCTGACCTCCACAGTCATGACCTGTGTCACATGACCTGGACCGTACAAATGGTGAAAAAAATAAAAAAGGTTTTGTGTTTTTTTTACCCAAACATCAGTTTATACTTATCACTGAACAGGTGAATCACCTGAGACTGATCAACACACACACACACACACACGTGTCTCATCAGTTCTGGTTCGTTGATCAAATCCAGCAAACTGTGGTCAGATGTGTACTTCCTGTCGCCCTGCAGCACCAGCAGCATCACAGCAGACAGCAGACTGAATGAGTGCTGAGGTTCTGTTCAGTGAGTGCTGAGGTTCTGTTCAATGAGTGCTGAGGTTCTGTTCAATGAGTGCTGAGGTTCTGTTCAGTGAGTGCTAAGGCTCTGTTCAGTGAGTGCTGAGGTTCTGTTCAGTGAGTGCTAAGGCTCTGTTCAATGAGTGCTGAGGTTCTGTTCAATGAGTGCTGAGGTTCTGTTCAGTGAGTGCTGAGGTTCTGTTCAGTGAGTGCTAAGGCTCTGTTCAGTGAGTGCTGAGGTTCTGTTCAGTGAGTGCTGAGGTTCTGTTCAGTGAGTGCTAAGGCTCTGTTCAATGAGTGCTGAGGTTCTGTTCAATGAGTGCTGAGGTTCTGTTCAATGAGTGCTGAGGTTCTGTTTAATGAGTGCTAAGGTTCTGTTTAATGAGTGCTGAGGTTCTGTTCAGTGAGTGCTGATGTTCTGTTTAATGAGTGCTGAGGTTCTGTTCAATGAGTGCTGAGGTTCTGTTCAATGAGTGCTGAGGTTCTGTTTAATGAGTGCTAAGGTTCTGTTTAATGAGTGCTGAGGTTCTGTTCAATGGGTGCTGTGGTTCTGAGTTGGGAGCCGAATCAAACAGAACCACCTGATGGTTCGTGCACAGCACTCCTCTTGGTTCTTCCGGCCGCGTTCTGTGGTTGCGGCGCGGAGAACCAGAGAAAACGGAACTTTTCAGACGGAGTGTGGTGCGCGGGCTCCTCCATGCGGGAGGGACCGCAGTGCCCTCCCTGTGATGGTCTCTGCGGCTCACTGAGCTCTTACCTGGGCCTCCTCCGGCTCCGGATCACCTGCGGGTTTCCCTCCTCGGACGGGGATCGAACCCGCAGCTCGTCGGTCACATGATCCAGAAACACGTCCGGTCCAGAACCAGCAGCGTCCGTCCCGCGGTCAGCTGATTGTCTCCCGCTGCGGCTCGCGCTCCACGCCTCGCGGTGTCTCACGTCAGGTGTGATCGAAGACGCTGATTGGTTGATTGATGGCGCTGATTGTCGGACATTGATCGATCATCGCGGATCGATGCTGTGATCGCTGCTCTTCATCTTCATCATCATCGAGTCAGCAGCTCCATCAGCACCGCGGGGCAGGCGCGCTCACATCGACACGGGCACGCGCACGTATGTACGCGCGCACACTCACCGCATGGAGACAGGTGATGTGGAATAATCGACTAGACCGAAATCTATATAAAATATAGATTTATATATAAAATACATTTTATATATAAATATTAACATAATATGTAAATACATATAAACATAATAATTATGAATATATACAAACACACATATAGTCTGAGGACAGGAAGTGGAGTCATGTTTTGTATAAAATGTTCTAAAAAATCTTTATTGTTTAGAGAATATTCACAAACAATCAGCTGACAAACCAACCAATGGGAGAGTTCCATTGCTCCACAAACAGAAGAAACCACAGAAGAAATCAGCTGATAAAAAACAAAGAAAAGTATTTACAGCTTTGATCCCGCCCCCCAGATCAAATGATCTTTGAGCTGCTGACTCCGCCCTTCTCTGTCTCCATGACAACCAAAGAACTGATTCTGATCGGTCAATACTGAACAAATATCCTACAAGTCTTTTATTTTGTGTTTCCTGTGGGACAGGAAGCTGTCAGAGCCCTGCCTCCTTGTCAACACGTTGCAGGGTGTGGCTTATGACGACAGTGACCAATCACAGGCCTTGACTGGATGTGGGCTCCTCCTATTGGTCCATCTTAAACTTCTTTGGTCCACCGGGTTTACTGACCGGAAACAAAGCAGACGATGTCACTGTGGTGTCATCAGTACTTTCGGATTAAAATGTTCAAACATACGTGTGTCTAACGTGTGAATGTGATGTGATTAGTGAAGTCCTTACAAATCAGGAGAAGCTCCAGCTCTCTTCACTGCCGGTTTGGAGTCTTTACTGCTTTCTATAGAGACCACAAACACACCATCAGTGACATCATCAATGTTAATGAGATCATCAATAATATCACTAATTAATTCACATTTAGCAAACAAACTTTTACTGCTGAGAACGACTGACTTCTGTTAGCTCCCTGATTAGCACCATGATTAGCTCTGTTAGCTCCATGGTTATCTCTACACGGCCCATAGTCGTTCGGGTTCTGGAGTCTTCTCACCTTGCAGCCACCGGACCTGTGTGGCGGGCCCGTAGCCTTTCTGGTTGCGAGCAGCAATGCGGAAGATGATGGCGGGCTTGGTGGTGTAGTCGATGTGGGCGTTACTGAGGCTAGAAGACTGGACCAGACAGGATGGGATGGGACCACAGTACACCCTCATGAAGGCCAGCTGGGCTGGACCAGAACCAGACCCGGAGGAGGAGGCCTGGCTGGACTGGATGGCCAGATACACCGAGTACTCGGTGATCTTCCCCGATGTGACAGTGGGAGGCTCCCAGGTCAGCTGGGCGCCGTCCAGGTTCTGCAGAACCAAAATTTAACATTAAAGGCTGAACTACATCTCCCATCAGGCCACTGAACAGAAAGTGAGTCTCACCTTGCTGATCTTGATGGCACACGGCGCTCCGGGGAAACCAGGAAGACATGTTTTAAACGCCGAAACCTCAGAGAAGGCCCCACGGCCGCAGATGTTGATCCCCGCCACACGGAACTTATAAGCTGTCCCCGGCTGAAGCTCCACCTTTCTCATCTGACTGTAGTCCGGCACTGCACCTGAGTCGTCCTGCAGGTTAGTCAGTGACATCATTATAACACCTGCTGACAGAGCCCCGCCACATTAAGAGCACTGTGATGATGAACGTTAGCTTACATTGGCCATGTTGTCGTCGTAGGGGACGTAGTAATGTGTGACGACCATGTTGGTCACCTTGACGATGCCAACATCGTACCACTGACTGTCCTTCACTGATGACCTCACCTGGACACCCTGCTTCTGCACACACACACAGAGTCAGTGTGTTGTCAGAGTGTTGTTAGCCTGTAGTCAGCGTGTTGTCAGTCTTGTTAGCGTGTAGTCAGCGTGTAGTTAGAGTGTAGTTAGAGTGTAGTTAGAGTGTAGTCAGCTTGTTGTTAGAGTGTAGTCAGCTTGTTGTTAGAGTGTAGTCAGCGTGTAGTCAGCGTGTAGTTAGAGTGTAGTCAGCTTGTTGTTAGAGTGTAGTCAGCGTGTAGTTAGAGTGTAGTCAGCTTGTTGTTAGAGTGTTGTCAGTCTTGTTAGCGTGTAGTCAGCGTGTAGTTAGAGTGTAGTTAGAGTGTAGTTAGAGTGTAGTCAGCTTGTTGTTAGAGTGTAGTCAGCGTGTAGTTAGAGTGTAGTTAGAGTGTAGTCAGCGTGTAGTTAGAGTGTAGTCAGCTTGTTGTTAGAGTGTAGTCAGCGTGTAGTTAGAGTGTAGTCAGCGTGTTGTCAGCATCATACTGCCCCAGCATGTTGTCTCTCACCCCTGTAGTTGCTGCAATGCCATTGGTCACCTCGGCGAGCACAGTGGGTGTTTGAATCTTAGCCGGGCTGGCTGTCAGTGGAGGGGTGGGGCCAAACGTGCTTGCCAATCGGGCCACGGCGCTGGTGACTGCTGATGACATTAGCTCGTGTCCATTACTCTCTGCCGCCGGGTCGTTCAGGCTGTCTGCTGGAGCAAGGCCCTCTGGGAAATACAAAACAGGAAGTGTTCAGAATCGCAGCTGGTCCAAACCGGACTCTCTTGTGATGAGTTACAGCAGGTCCACCTGTGGGGACGCTGAGCTGTGGTTCTGGTTCTGCTGGCTCTGGTTGTATCTGGACATCCTGCAGTTGCTGCTGCTGCTGAACCAGAGCTGCAAGGTCCTGCTGGGTCAGAACAATCGGGACGGACTGATCCACCGAGCCGTCTGCTCACAGACAGACAGACAGGAGACATGAGGACAAATGGGATGAGCCGGGACACTGCAGAACTCAGAGGTCCAACTGAAAAACGGGTCAGGACTGAACTATGACCAAAGTGTTCTTACATTGCCATGAAGACTGAATAATGATCATTAACGACCACCATCATCGAGGACCTGAGAACATTCGGCCCGGACCAGGCTTGTGTCTTACCAATCTGTCCGGCCGCCCGTAGCACGGCTTGGATCGTCGCCTGCCGGACCGCCTCCTCTGTTTCTGTGGTAACAGGCAGGTGATCCGAGGTCAGCCCCATCACCATCAGGGTCGTTCCCCCAGAAACTGCCTCACCTCCATCCCCTTCTGATGACATCAGCTCCTGAGGAAGACCGCCGTCTGTGGACGTCATCTGAGAGAGAGCATTAGTGTCTGTGTGTGTTTGTGTGTGTGAGAGAGAGTGTGTCTGTGTGTGTACCTGTGATCCCTCCACATGAACCTGTAACACGGCTGATGACATCACATGTTCTGATTGGCTGTCCGTCTGCATCGGCTCCTCCCCATCTGCTGCTGCCATTGTCACCATGGCAACAGCCTCGGCCTCTGACTCCGCCCTGCTCTCTCCGATCAATGAGGAGATCTCCTGCTCACAGACAGACAGGAGTCATGGGACATCAGTGAGGATGTGTGTGTGTGTGGGTGTGTGTGTCACTTACAGGTATGGAGGGACCGGGGGTGGGTGTGGCCTGTGTAACCATGGTAACAGCTCTACTCTGATTGGCAGTGGTGGAGGAAGTGGGGTCTGAGGAGGAGGCGGGGTCAGAGGAGTCTCCCTGCAGAATGTCTCCACCCGGCTGAGCTGAGGACAGGGAACAGGAAGTGATGTCATGAAGTGCTGTCCGCTCACCTTCTTAACCATCAAGCTCAGTCCAAGAGGCCGGTGAGACTACAGGTAAGTCTCATGATGAGGTCACAAGGTGAGGTGTGACAGTCAGCAGTGCTGTTCTACAGGTGGTTTGAGTCCAGGTGTGTCAGCAGGTTACCTGTAGCTGTGGTGGCTGTGTTGGTGGTTCCGGTCTCGTGGGTCTCACACGGAGGGTTTGAACACACCTGGAGACGGGAACACTTTAATTCAGTCTGCACACTTTGAACAAATCACTGATCATTCAGAACACTCAGGTGTTGTCTCACCTGTCGGAGTCCTCCTGTTCCAGCTGTGGTGGCTGTGTTGGTGGTTCCGGTCTCGTGGGTCTCACACGGAGGGTTTGAACACACCTGGAGACGGGAACACTTTAATTCAGTCTGCACACTTTGAACAAATCACTGATCATTCAGAACACTCAGGTGTTGTCTCACCTGTCGGAGTCCTCCTGTTCCAGCTGTGGTGGCTGTGTTGGTGGTTCCGGTCTCGTGGGTCTCACACGGAGGGTTTGAACACACCTGGAGACGGGAACACTTTAATTCAGTCTGCACACTTTGAACAAATCACTGATCATTCAGAACACTCAGGTGTTGTCTCACCTGTCGGAGTCCTCCTGTTCCAGCTGTGGTGGCTGTGTTGGTGGTTCCGGTCTCGTGGGTCTCACACGGAGGGTTTGAACACACCTGGAGACGGGAACACTTTAATTCAGTCTGCACACTTTGAACAAATCACTGATCATTCAGAACACTCAGGTGTTGTCTCACCTGTCGGAGTCCTCCTGTTCCAGCTGTGGTGGCTGTGTTGGTGGTTCCGGTCTCGTGGGTCTCACACGGAGGGTTTGAACACACCTGGAGACGGGAACACTTTAATTCAGTCTGCACACTTTGAACAAATCACTGATCATTCAGAACACATTTAGGTGTTGTCTCACCTGTCGGAGTCCTCCGGTTCCAGCTGTGGTGGCGGTGTTGGTGGTTCCGGTCTCGTGGGTCTCACACGGAGGGTTTGAACACACCTGGAGACGGGAACACTTTAATTCAGTCTGCACACTTTGAACAAATCACTGATCATTCAGAACACATTTAGGTGTTGTCTCACCTGTCGGAGTCCTCCGGTTCCAGCTGTGGTGGCTGTGTTGGTGGTTCCAGTCTCGTGGGTCTCACATGGTGGGTTGGAGATGTTCCCTTCGTTCAGACTGACAGGTGCAGACTGCTGAGCTGGAGACAGGTTCACCTGAGGAGAGGAGCACTTCAAGGTCAGCACTCAGGGCACAACTGCACAGACTCACACACCTGTCACATCAGCTGATCAGAGGAGGAGGAGTCAGCTCACTTGCAGTGCCCTGCTCATGTTGGCGGAGGCTACGGTGGCGGTGTTGGTGGTTCCGGTGTCATGTGTCTCACAGGGCGGGTTGGAGCAGACCATGGTCACTGCAGCATCATAACAGTGACATCATCAACACACCTGAGTACTCATCAACAGGTTTACCACAGTATCCTCTGCAGTAACTGAAACAAATGCAGTACTTGTAGTAGTGTTTGTAGTAGTATTTTGTGTACCTGTAGCAGTTGCAGTGTCTCCAGCCTCTCCCCCTGCAGCTGTAGTAGTCGTAGTACTTGTAGTGCTTCCAGGTTCTTCTGATGTTGGAGAAGCCATGATTGAGACGGGCAGGTCCTGGACCAGAGGTTGAGCCTCGGCACCGCTCGGAGTCATGATGAGGGTCACCTGTAAACATGAAAACAGTACTAATACTACAGTATTACTACAGTGCAATATATTGCAATATTTTGTTTCCCCAGAAAGTAAGTCCTGTTCAAATCCCTGTGTTGCGCCTAGCACTCTGCTCACTGCCCATTTCCCCTGCTGGCTTTTCAGGAAGAGCGATTAGGTCAGCCAGCCGCTAGTGCCGCTGTAGAGCATTTCTACCACATAAATACAATGCTCCAGTGCTCCCACCACTTCGGGTTTAGGATTGGGTGGATCCGCCTAAAAAGTCTAAAGTTTTACATATCTGTGAGTATCACTGAAACAGTTTATGATGGAGAGATGTGTTTTTGTGCACTGTTTTCCTGAGATTCCACTAAAGACAAAGATGTGGGACTTCCTTGTTCTACACCACGGCTTAAAAGACCAAACGAAAAATAGTCAGCGAATGGACAAGCATTGCTAGGCAGACTAGTTTCTTTTTCAACCAATCAGTGGATATGGTAGCTATGACGTATCTAGCTAACCAAAGGACTCTGGGGTCTTGTGGCTGTCCAACCGGTTACCTGCTTGGGTCCTGCTGTTGGGGTGGTTGCTGTGGTAACCTGGCTGGCAAGTGTGGCGATGGTTGCCAGGGTGGTGATGGGTGTTGTCAGGGAGGCATTGGTGGCAGCGACGGCTCCTTCTGCCACTGTGGTGGAGACACTTCCTGTCCCCAGACTAGACACACCTGAGGAGAAAAAACACACCTGTCACCATCCGTCCACACACAGGCCAACGGACATCTGACCAATCTTTACCTGTGGTTGCTTTGACGACCAGTGTAGTGACGGTGGGTTTGGTGCCGACTGATCCAGGTGACACCAGCCTGACTCCACTCATGGGGACCGTCCTGAGGATCGTACCCGGCATCCCTGGAGCTCCTTTCAATACCACCTGGACATAAGACCACACGTTTGGACCTGATCCAGGTGTGTGTGTGTGTGTGTGTGTGTGTCTGTGTGTGTGTATGTTACCTGGCCAGCGGCACCGATTTTGGGGACGGTGGTGATGATTTTACCAGCACTTCCTGGTGTGACCATCTTGGTGGTCAGGATTGTGATTGGACTGTTGGCACCTGTAGGGGGAGGAGCTGCAGACAGTCAATCATCTGGTGTGAGAGACGTGTGTTCAGGTGTGAGTGTGTGTGCTTCCTGTACCTGCCCCAGCCTGCAGCGCCGACATTGGAATGGTCTTGATGATGGTGGTTCCAGGTTTGGAGGTTGTTGGGGCGACGCCCAATATGGAGGGTTTGGCCGATGTGGATCCAGCCTGTGCCGTGCTGAGGAGAGTTGTCTGCTTACCATCTCCTGAGGTCACCAACTTCAAGATGGTTCCTGCGGGGAGGGCGGCCTTCTGATACATGGAGGGGGCGCGGTTAATGTCAGGTGTTAACATGGAGGAGGCAGGGTTAATATGCGGGTCTCTGTGAGCAGTACCTGGAGGATCTGGGCAACTGGGCTGCTCCCAGCCTGACCAGCAGTGATGGCTCCACTCTGACCTGGTTTGGACTGAACCACTGACACCACCTTCCCAAGGTTACCAATCTGAAATAGAGACAGGAAGTGATGTCATCACATCCTGGTTTGATGGTTCATCCACAGACTGATCAGTCACGGCAGGTGACATCACTCACCAGAGCTCCGCTTCCTCCCACACTGAGTGGACTGTTAACCAGAGTGATGGTCTTTGTGACTCCGCCCACCACTGTGGTGACCACCTGAGCCTGCTGGGAGACCGTCACCGTGCCGGACTTATGGACTGTTATGATTGGTCGGCTGGGTGTCCCAGGGGTGGAGACTACAGATGCCCCGCCCACCTGAGCAGCAGCAGTCTTCAGCATGCGAGTGGCCGGGTTACTCACCTGAGAAAGACAAGATACGTTTACAGGTACGTACACTGACAGTAGTACCGCAGATGTGTACAGTAACAGTAGTACCACAGTTGCGTACACTGACAGTAGTACCGAAGGTGCGTACTGTACCATTGTAACTGGAGTGGCCACTTTGACCGGCAGACCACTGGATCCTGGACTCACAGCGACCGTCTTCACGATCGTTGCACCTGCAGGGACATTCAGCACTGTTGCCGTGGACTGAGGGATTTTCTGAGTCGCTGCTGCCGCTGCCGCCAGTGCTGCCATGCCACTCATCTGTGGACTGCTTCCTATTGACTGAGAGCAGACAGAAAGTAGGGTAATGTTTGTGTCAATGATAGTGCCCAATCAGAACACTGGTGACTGTTATATTGATCCACCAGAACGATGTCCTTACCGTCCCCTGACCGGCCTGAGCAGGTACAACCATACGAACACCTGAAGGAAGTGTCGCCACCGCACCTGGGGATTTAGCCGTGGCCTGTCTCACTGTAATGATGGAGGCTCCACCTGCTGCACCTGGAGGTGCTGCCACCTTCAGGACAGCTGCAGAAATCCAGAAAACAGGTGAGCAGATGATTCAGATCTATCTGCTCTGTCACTTGTAGATCTAGCTGTACAGGTGTGTCAACATACCTGGTGTTTTGGCTGCAGCAGCCAGTGGGGTTCCAGGTGCGGAGGTGGTGGGGGAGGGGACAAGTGTGATGCCAGACAGTGGAACAGTTTGGCTAGCTGGTGTCATAGTGATGGGGCTCTTAGGGGAGCTAGCTGAAGGTGTGGGGATGGGGGCAGGGTTAGGGGCAGGTGAGGCCGCTGCAGGTGTGGAAGGAATGTTGTACTTCTGTAACTGCAGCAGGTAGGTGTCAGCGGTCTGTGACGGCCCCCAGCTCACCTCCAGAGATGACGTGTTGGCCCGGACCAACTGAACCCGTGAGGGAGCGCACGGACGCTCTGAGTGTGGACAGACAGGTGAGAGGGGGTCAGTACATCTGTACCTGTCAGAGGTCCTCACCTGTCTCCAGGTGTTGCTGTATCTCACAGTCATCACCCATTTCCAGGTGTTCCTGTAGCTCACAGTCATCACCCATCTCCAGGTGTTACTGTATCTCACAGTCCTCACCTGTCTCCAGGTACCACAGGTCTTTGCAGCACACCTGGTTGTTCCAGGCCTTCCTGTAGCCGTCCCTGCCGCTCCAGATGTACAGCCTGGAGTTGATGGCCACACTGCAATGACCAGCTCGAGCTCTCGGGATGCTCTCCTCCAGACTGTCCATCAAGACCGTCTCCCAGCACATTGTGTCTGCAGACAGATACAGACAGGTGAAGATAGGTGAAAACAGACAGGTACAGAGGTACCTGTCTTGATCCTGGCTCTTTGAACTGTGTGTGTGGTACCCAGGTTAAGGCAGGCCAGTGTGTTGGTACACTTCCACTCCTTCTCGTGAGTCGCCACTTTGACGTCATCCATCACCAGAGGAACCCAACCCCCAAACACGTACATTCTGAGAGACAGACAGGTGAGAGAGACAGACAGACAGGTGTGACAGACAGACAAGAGACAGACAGGTGAGAGAGACAGACAGGCGAGACAGACAGACAAGGGACAGACAGGTGAGAGAGACAGACAGGTGAGATATTAATATCACACAGGTTGTGCTGATATTCAGAATATCACATCAAGCAGCAGCATGTAGTACTGTAGTACTGTTGATGGTGGTGTAGTGCTGTGTGTAGTATTACTTATTGTTGATGGCAGTGGCAGAGTGCAGGCTGCGGGGTAAAGGGGCAGTTCCACTCAGAACTGGTTTAGTCCACGTCAGAGAGTCTGTGACATCACCAGGACGGGAATCAAACAGACGTCAGCACAATGTAGTATCAGGTGTGATGAAATACTTCAATAAAAACTTATAGTACAACTTTTACTATTATAAATATGCAAATACTACAGTATAAAATACTACATTAATGAGGACGCACAGGTCTGCAGCCCATCTCACATGTCCCAGCCTGTATTACCTATGTGTAGGACCCACAGGTCTCCCAGCCTGCAGCCGCTCATCCCTCCATAGATGATCAGTCTGTTGGCCCCCCGACCGCTCGTCACCACGGCTGTGTGACTCTCTCTCGGCGGTGGTGGCTCACCTGTCGTCATGGGGATCTCCCAGCCGACCACGCTAGAGCCAGGTCGCAGCTCGAGACAGTAAAGGTCGTTCAGGTACCTGGGGGGAGGGGGGGGGGGGGGGGGGGGGTGTTAAACCTTCATATCTCTACATCAGAACCTGATTCTGGGTCAGTACCCGGGCTGAGGTTTCCTACCTGGGGATGTTGTTCTTGGGATCTTCACTGTCATTGGCCAGCCCTCCAAACAGGTAACAGGAGCTGCCAATCAGAGAGAAGCTGTGTCCGAGGCGGGGGCAGGGGGGCGGGCCATTCTTTGGCACCTTGGCCTTCAGACGCTTCCACTCCCAGCGACTCGCCTGGAGGAGACAGCACATAGCCAGGTGAGTCAACAAGAGAGGGGCAATGGACCAGCTGATGGACCAGTGCCAGTGTCGGTCTGACAAGCTGAGGTTCTGTTCTTTGTAGGTTAGGGTGTTGTGTGTCATGTGAATACCAGGAAGTTGGCCTGACATGATCAACATTAAACTAGAAGGTGAGGAAGGCCCAGCCCCCTGCTGACACCACTCACCTGCAGCTCGTACAAGTCGCTGCTGTATTTGCCGTACTCCACCATCCCTCCAAACACCAGCAGCCTCGTCCCATCACACACAAAGCCGTACGCGGCGCAGCCAGGGGGGACCTCACCACGGACCGCCGGGATGAACCACTGGTTGGTCGCTGTGGGGGTGGGGGTGCAGACCAGGTGAGACATTAGACAGATCAGACAGGTACACTGATAACGTTTATAAAAGCTTCACATTTCTACAGCTCAGACTCTAAAATAATAATAATAATAATAATAATAATAATAATACAACATGTGAATTCAATTTGACGTAGCTCTTGTTTACTTCCGTGTTACTTTCTTTATGCTGCAGCGCCAGGGGGCGTGTCTGTGTGACGTCGGCAATGTTTTCAGTAAAAACGCGCCATTTCTCTCCGTGTTTGTACCGGAGCCGCTCCGTTAGCATTCGGCTAACCGCTTTAGCTTCAACCAGCAGAAACTAACCTAGCCTAGGAGGCTACATGTTTGAATCGCCCCCAGAGCTGTTAGCTCCGAGTTAGCACTAACAGAAGCTAACGCATAGAGTTTCCTGTTACAGCTTTACATGAGTCCCACACCGAACCAACAGTCGGACCGGTACCTGTGTTGTAGACGTGCAGTTCGTCCACGATCCCCTCGTTCCCGCCGCCAAACACCACCATTAGCTCCTTGATGGTCACGGCCCGGTGCCCGTGTCTGGGCCGCGGCACCGGTCCGGTCCAGCCCAGGACACGCTTCCAGCGGGGCTGCACAACCGCGGGTTCGGTAGCCATGACGCCGCAGGGTTGACGTGTCCCGGCCCTCGGCAAAGAAAAGTCTAAATTCAGTCACGAGTTTAAATCGCCTCCGAGGTTAGCATTAGCCTGCTAACTAGCTCTTGGGGCTAACTAACCGGAAGCTGGCTACGTAGCTGCCTGTTAGCTTCGTCTGACGGGAGTGCAGTCAGTCTGCAGGGAGTGATGAGCCACGGAGCCCGTGTTTTATTGCACACGGTGAATAAACAGCCTTCTTCTGTTCAGCCACACACAGAGGGGTCACTGTGATGTCTGCTAGCCCAGAGACAGCGGGACACAGTCCGCCATTTTAGCCCACTGAACGCCGCGCAGAGTC
Source organism: Nibea coibor (assembly GCA_023373845.1). NCBI lineage: Eukaryota > Metazoa > Chordata > Actinopteri > Sciaenidae > Nibea > Nibea coibor. The sequence continues at coordinate 26,727,959 of CM041717.1, read as the reverse complement.
GGTAGAAAGCCGCCAGTAGCTGCTCAGGCTAACGCAAGCCAGCGAAGACAGAAGTGCATATCCAGCTGCGAACGAGTGCGATGGGCGGCTACTCCATCACCGCTGTGAGGGGACAGTGTGGAGGCCGAAAGCTGGAGGCCGAAAGCTGCTGTTAGATATGCAGAGCAGAGGATCTGTGTGCCGGGATGGGAGCCGCCATCTTGCTGCTAGCAGCAACCAAACACAACAGAGAGGCTAGGTGGCTAATGCTAACACCGTAGGGTGTCAGTGAGCACGGTCACAGGGAGAACCGTAACACCGCCTCAGACTCATACAGAGCACAGTGACACCTGAACACACCAGACATCCAATAAAACACGAAGTATTCATTATTTTGAATCAATTTAACTGAATTAAATAAAACCAGTCATCTGACAGTTTAACCATGGAGCTGCAAATTGTTGATGAACAGCTGTTAGTTAAACTGTGACCTGATGCTACACTGAGACCGCATGGACTCAAAACATCAACATCTGCAGGCTGCACACAGGGACACTCTGCGCCCAAACTACACACAGTATATTATGTTATACTTAATGTATTACTTATTATGGGTGAAGTGCTGTTGCTGCAATTTCCCAGTTTCGGATTGATAAAGTATTTCTAATCTAATCTAATAGTTGTGAGGGCATAGTGCCACCTCGAGGACAGACACTGGAAACACATGATTCATTCAAACTGAAGACTGTTATATGTGTTATACTGTATATACTGTCAGTGTCTGAACAGAGAGAGAGACAGTAACAAGAGTCTCTGAATGATCTGCATGTGTGGTTCCCACCTTGTCTGTATACAGTGATCTGTTCTTGTTCAGACTTCATCTCTGACATTGTTTGAAAAAATCATTCATTTATTAAAAATCAAACATCTGACCAACATGAACATCGACTCATCAAAAATAATTAACAGTTTAAACAATGTTCAACGTTCAAATGACTTTCAACACATTAACATGTTGTTTAGATGTCAACACATAAACAGACATTAATGTCATGTCAGTTTGAGCCTCTGGTCCACAGGTGAGTATCGTGAGCTCCCACTGGCTGATGAACATCCTCATTGTTAACATGCAGATTTATGTTAAATATAAAATACAGAGTCAGACAATTTGAATAATTACGGGTGTGACGATACACTCATCTCACGTGACGAGATGAGACATGATATTGGGTTCACGAGACGAGATTTTAAGACAACTACAATGACAAAATGTATGACTGTACCAACAGACTTTTATTTAACAGAGTTGCACATGCATTTTGAAATGTTTTATAATTATAACTCTTAACATGCATGATGTAAGCGTGAGCTTTAAATAAACTTCTTCCACAAATTGAAACTAAAATTTATAAGTTAAAATAAAATAAATAAATTAAATATTTCTTTCTTTTTGCAAACAATATTATGCACAAAACCAAATCAAAGTTCTACTTTGTCAAGCTTGCATATTGTCTGTGTCTTATCAGTCACTCTACTACTTTTTATCATTTCCGCCGGGTACCCAAATGCTGCCAAACAAATGATTTGAAAGTGGCAGAAGCATCTGTAACCCTTGTTGTGTCTCAATTCTGAGGCTTCGAAGGAGCCATTATTGTATGTTTCCCATCTTGGGATATGTGAGGCCGCAAAGGACAGTTGCGGTGCATCCTCAAAAAAGAGGGAAAAGAAGACCGCATTTGAAGGCGCCTTCAAATTGGGACAGCCTTCATGCAGCGTTGTGACGTAATCGGCCTTCAAATGCGTCCTGTTACAATGCTACCCTTTCTTCTTCTCCTCTTCTTCTTTTCCTTCTCCTTCTTTAGGTTCTGGAAGGCTAGACGTAGCAAAGGCACATTACTGCCCCCACAGGTCACAAACAGAAGTTTGGATAGCTCACAAATTTCGCGAGACAGATTTTTAATGCAACAAGAAATATTGTCAAGTTTGATCTTGTCACACCGCTAATAATAATAATACATTTTAACTCAGTAACCAGTAGGAAGCGCACCATAAACTGAATAATGACAGACTGCTGTGGAGGATCACATAATTTCAGTTCATCAGCCGATGGGAACTCACAACACTCACATGCATCGGTAAAATGTTTTCAATGCGGTAACGACACATGAATAATTTTTGTGCTCAAACCTCTTTGGAGGAAGAATTAAACTGGAATGTCTCCAAATAGTTAACGGATCAATGAGAGCCTGCAGAGTCCTGTAGATGCCTGCAAAGTCCTGTAGAGTCCTGTGGAGTCCTGCATATGTCTGTAGAGTCCTGTAGATGTCTGTAGAGTTCTGCATATGTCTGTAGAGTCCTGCAGATGTCTGTAGAGTCCTGCAGATGTCTGTAGAGGTCTGTAGAGTCCTATAGATGTCTGTAGAGTCCTCCATATGTCTGCAGAGTCCTGTAGATGTCTACAAGAGTCCTGTAGATGTCTACAGAGTCCTGCAAGGTCCTATAGATGTCTGTAGAGTCCTCTATATGTCCACAGAGTCCTGCATATGTTTGTAGAGTCCTGTAGATGTCTGTAGAGTCCTGAAGAGTCCTGCAGAGTCCCGTAGATGTTTGTAGAGTCCTGTAGATGTCTACAGAGTCCTGCAGAGTCCTGTAGATGTCTGCAGAGTCCTGCAGAGTCCCGTAGATGTCTGTAGAGTCCTGCAGATGTCTGTAAAGTCCTGCAGAGTCCCGTAGATGTTTGTAGAGTCCTGTAGATGTCTACAGAGTCCTGCAGAGTCCTGTAGATGTCTGCAGAGTCCTGCAGTGTCTTGTAGAGTCTTGCAGGTTCAACAGTTTAGATAACAAACATGGCATCAGGACTGTATCTGACCAGGAAGGAAGTCCAGCTCGTCGCTCTCCTCCGGTCCTCTGCAGTCCACCGAGATGCCCTCTCCATCTAGACGAGATAGGGGACCATGAGAGAGACCAGATCACATGATCCACTACAACACGAGACAGATGAATGTGATGTCATCAGTGTGATGTCATCAGTGACACATACACAGGTCATCTGATGACAGCAGCTCTGGTGTTTGGATCCGGCCTTCCTCGTATAAAGTCTTCTTCTGCAAGAAGCGCTGTTTGCTGGGATTCATGTGGACTGAACACAGACAGGAAGTGATATCAGCATGTGACCACTGTCAGTCAAACAGCTGGGGGTGTGGTCATGTTAACATACCTGAGGCTGCTCGGGATGATGACCGCAGGGAGCCCACAGGAGAGAGGGATTCTGGTCCTGTGGGGGATGCTGTGAGGGCCCAGGCCCCAGATCTGTCACTGGTGCTGCTGGGCTGGGGAGGGAAGTTGTACTGGTCCTCGGTGGGGACAGAAGGATGGTTCAACTGGGACTCTACGGGCCCAGCTGGACTCTCGTACTGGTTTCTGGTGCTCGGGGACAGACACCTGGAGTCGGTTCCATTGGGTCTGAACTGGGATTGAACGTCATACTGGGAAAAACCTCGACTCTCATCAGTCTCACAGGGACCAACCAATGAGGACAGGCCGGGGGGGAGGGAGGAGGAGGAGTGCAGCGGGTGAGGAGAGGTGAGGGAGCAGAAAGAGGAGGAGGAAGAGGAGAAGGAGGAAGAGGAGGACGAGGTGGAAGAGAACTGGGAGGACTTGGAGGGCTTATGAGTGTCCTCCAGTGGTCCCAGTGTGGACAGCTGCTGGGACAGAGCTCCCACACTGGAGTCCAGAGGGTGAGAGACGTCCCTCCTCACTGTGGTGTCGATGTCCTGAAGTGTCTCCAACACCTGGAACGCAACCCGGACATGAGGAAGATGGTCCCAACACAGACACACACACACACACACACACACACACACACACCTTTGTCATGGATGGTCTCCTCTTCCTCTTCTTGTCCAGACACCTGCAGGCCAGAGCCACCATCTCCATGGAGCCGGCAGGTTCAGAAGCGCCACCTGAAGACAGATCAGGAGTCAGAAACTACACCACACAGACACAGGCACGCACACACACACACACACACACACACACACTGACCTGTGGTCAGCCGGTGATCCAGATGTTTCCTCCAGGACTCAGCTGCAGACAAACCAGCTGGGCTCTCCTCCACGTCCCCAACCAGGTCCTTCTGCACAACCCAGACCAGAACCAGAACCACATCACTGAGCCACTGAACCATGAGAACATTTAAAGAAGTGTGTGTGTTTGTTCTGACCAGGTATCTCTCTCCTGTCTGTGACTTTCTGTCTGTCTCCAGAGCTCGTCGACCCGTAAGAACCTCCAACAACACCTGAAACACACAACACCTGTGTGACCTCACGCCAGACTGCTGACAGGTGTCAAATCAAAACCTCAAGGTCACCTGTGGATCATTAGAGTCACCTATGGATCATTAGGGTCACCTGTGGATCGTTGAGGTCACCTGTGGCTCGTTAGGGTCACCTATGGATCGTTAAAGTCACCTGTGGATCACTGAGGTCACCTATGGATCGTTAAAGTCACCTGTGGATCGTTGAGGTCACCTGTGGATCGTTGAGGCCCTCTTACCACTCCAAAGCTGTAGACATCCACAGCGGGCCCCAGCTCTCCTTTCCTCACATATTCATCAGGTAGGTATGCAAGTGTTCCTCTCACAGTTGCTGTTCTACCAACCGATGCCGTCTGAACCACCGAGTGTCCTGATGAGCTGTGTGATGCAAACCGAGCCAGACCGAAGTCCGCCAGCTTCGCCACCAGGTGACAGTCCAACAGGATGTTCGAGCTGCAGACACACACAGACATAAAATGTTCGCAATCCATTGTCATGTGACACAGCTGTGATGTCACAATGATTTGATGTGATGTCACACTGACCTCTTGACGTCCCCATGGATCAGCGGTGTTGGACCTTCAGGTGGACAATGAAGAAACTGCAGAGCTGTCGAAGCTCCTTTAACAACAGAAACCCTTTGAGACCAGGACAGAGACCCACACTCCTAAACACACACACACACATACAGACACACACAAACACCAGATGTTTCAATGATATTCAACAGATGTTCCACATGTGTTCCTTCATTTTGTGTATGTGTGTGTACATTGTGTAGTTGGTCCTCCAATGATCTGTTGTCCATGTAACTGTAGATGAGACACACTGATCCGCAACCTTCACTGACACCCAGCAGATCCACGATGTGGGGATGTCTGAACCTGGAGGAGGAGGAGGAAAAGAAAGAGTTTGAGGAGAAGGAGGAAGAAAAAGAGAAGGAAGAGGAGGAGTAAGAGAAAGAAGAGGAGGAGTATGAGGAGGAGGAGACAGATTGGAGCTTCATCTCTTCATTCAGACTTTTAATTGTAATCATTAATCAGCTGATCAGTGTGCACATGCGTCCTCACTTTGTCAGTTTCTCCACCTCGGTCTTGAAGCTCTCCCTGAGCAGAGTCCAGTCCATCAGACAGTCCTACAACAACAACACTCATTATTACACGGCTGTGACATCACATCCTGGTGCCTGAACACAGTGCTGTGATTGGCTAACCTGTCTGAGTCGCTTCACGGCACAGTCGATGCTCCTTAGAGTTGCTCTGTACACCACCCCAAAGCCCCCCTCCCCCACCTGCAAGGAGGGTGAGAACCCCTCAGTCCCAGCATGCACCTCTTCATAGGACCAGCACATCACCCCGCTGCTACACTCCGCCACCACAGAGGGGGGCTAAAGGGATGACATCACGTCTTCATCTTAGCACATATTTAACTTCTTTGCACAGGTTTATCTATCATCATCTCCAATATAGGTGTGTGTATGTTACCTGGGGTGGTGGGTGGATGATGTCAGGTTGGCTGTTCATATTTTGAGGGGGCGGGGCAGGTCCAGGGAGCGGCCTTCCTCCTCCATCACCTGAAAACAGAGGACAGAAAGACTCTTACTGCACGTCCGGAGTTGTAACCTGTTTGAGTCTCCAGTCTGTTCTGCCAGTCCAAATCCTTCTTTGTCAGTTTGTATCAACATTCTTCTTTATTAGTTCTTCCACTTCCCCTTGTTGCCTTGTTCACTTCCCCTTGTTCACTTCCCCTCAGCTCTCAGTATAACCTCACAGCCTACGTCATGAGAGACCACCTGCCCTTGTTTAAATTCAGCCCAAAACATCATCGATCCACTGTGTGTGTGCTACCTGTGTGTTTTACCTGTGTGTCTGTGTATTACCTGTGTGTTTGTGTGTGTTACCTGTATGTGTGCGTGTGTGTGTTACCTGTGTGTGTGTGTGTTACCTGTGTGTGTCTGTGTATTACCTGTCTGTGTGTTCAGTTCGCAGGTTGTTGATGTGGACGAGGTCGTGGACGGTTTGGGAGGAGGGTCAAACTTAGACACAAAGACATCAGGAGGAGGAGGAGGTGGTGGAGGTGCAGGTGGAGGAGGCATCAGACTGGACGCCCCTGCGGAGGAGAGAGTCAGCTGATTGTTAAAATGTCCGTCTGACCCCACAGAGGTCAGAGGTCATCAGAGGTCAGAGAACTTACAGGTCAGGATGACATCACGGGGGCGGAGCATCTGCAGACGCTCCAACAGGTCGATGAGCTCGCCAACACGGGCGTTCCTGTTACCCCAATAGTTCATCACCCAGTCGGTCCGCCTCTCCTTCCTCTCAGCCCATCGCAATGCTTTCTGATCACAGAGGACTGCTGAGGCTACGACAGACAGACAGACAGACAGCTAATTCATGTATTTTCATTAAGACAGACTCTTCTGCAGCCGCCATGTTGCTTCTTCCACCTCAAAGTCATGGATTATCCTGAACCAACCAGGTGTCATTCAGCCCGCCCACACCCACCTGTCAGTCAAAACATCCACGCTCTGAATCCTGCATAACTTTAAGCCTTAATATAATGTGAACAGGTGAGTTGTATATAAATTCACCCTCAGTACAGTTGTCATGAACGGGGAAATTAGCTACAGAGACCAAAACTGTTTTTGTACCAGGCTGTAAACATGTTTATTTCTGCTGTCTAACATGGGGACTTATGGAGACTGACTCACTGCTGCAGCCAGCCTCAAGTGGACGTTAGAGGAACTGCAGTTTGTGGTTCACTTCACAGAGGCATGAACTGTCCCAGCCCTTCAGAACCTGAACAGAACCCGAACAGAACATAAGTCACACCGTGACATCATGACTGAGCCGGCGACGTCATCTGTCCTCTGCTCATTGATATTCATATTATGAATTATTTATATGAATAATTAATTAGTTGACGTGACGTCAGCCGCTGTCTGGTGGTTTCATTTGTTCAAACTTTATTTTGAAGTCTGACGTCACAGTCTAACTTTCCCTGTCCTCAGACTGTATGTTAGACCTTCTGGTTCCGACTCACCGAAGCGGGTCCAGTCCATGTCAGTGAGTCCGTCCATGATCCCGCAGAAGTCGCAGAGGACGACGGGGGGCAGCTGGTACAGGAACACCCCTCTGCCCACCCCTCCGCGGTCTCCGCTCGACATCTTTAATGGAAACGACCCCGAGCTAACAGGCTAACGGCTAACAGCGACCCGCCCTCACCCGGACCAGTCCGTGCCACCAGAACCGTCCGACACAGACCCGTTAAAGAAATTTCACAACTTTGAACCGTCCCTCAAGTTCGGCTCCTTCTGCTTCCGCCCACTGCGTGCTCAAGCTCAGCGCAATAAGAGCCGCTTCTGGTTGTCTTCCTCCAAAATAAAAGCCCGAGTGTGTGATGTTTAGACCAGGATCTGACCGGGAGGTGGACCTCAGGGACGGAACCAGGAGGTCCACAGTCCTCAGGGACGGAACCGGGAGGCCCACAGACCTCAAGGAGATGGAGCCAGGAGGTCCATAAATGTAGACACAGACATCTGAAAAACATTGAAACACCAACAGGAAGAAACGAGTGGTGATGGGAACTGAAGTGAGATCAGTCTGTGGGCCCAGAAAAAGGGTATAAAATGATGACATCATCAAAGTCATAAAAACATAACAGGAAATGACATCACATTGACTCATAAAGGAGGTCTGCTACTGAGGAAAGTACAAAGACGTGACATGTCCACAGGAACCAATGTAGACAACCAGTGACAGACAGACAGACAGAGACACAAACAGACAGTGAGATAGACAGACAGACAGACGGACAGACAGACAGGAGGGCTTTTATTTTGTTAAAGGAAATCCTGACGGAACACGTCCTCTTTACTTTGACTCCACTGACTCATTTCCTGTTTTAACTTTGTGGTTTAAGAGACACTTGAACACAGAGTGAGGACATTTCTGGGGAGAACTATTGTAGTGTGGGACGGCGGAACAGCTGTGGGACAGTGTTTAGTGTGTTTCACATTCCAACGATATTTTAAGTTCAGTTTAATTTGATTCAAACGGTTTGATTTATTTTAAAAATATTTCAGAGCTACCACTGAGGCCAGGGTTAACTAAGTTTGACTTTTACTGACCTATCCGAATCACACAGATACACTCATACATATAGTATGTTTATACAGTTTTAATATTTATTTAGAATATGTAAGCATCTTAAATCTGTCATGACTTTATTCTGATTCATATTTGATTGATCATAATTAGTTTCATTAACACTGATCATTTTAAAGTTTTGATAATTTAATTATCTTATTAATGTTCATTAAAACTTTGATGAGTCTCTGTTTGTTGTTTTTACAGACTTCCAGAGCCGCTCTGAACGCCTCATTGTGACCGATGAGCGCTGTCTTCTCGCGGGACTTCACCGCCCCTGCGCTGTGCTCGGCTTGGCCAGCGATGAGATCTCGCGGTGTTTGGTGACTGACGGCGGTTGTGAGGGGGCGGGGTGCAGCAGGAGGGCGCAGAGATGTTTGGAGGCTTTTTTTTAATATAAAATTATTTATTTAAATAAAAATGGCCGCCGTGGAGAGCGGAGAGGAGAGACTGTAAGTGGGTTTTTACATTTTATCCTCCGTTAAAGCGCCGCCACTGCCGCCGCCTCCGACCGCCGCACGCCGTTTACTGTCGTGTGTTTTATTCAAGTAAAAGTGCGTTGATTTTTACCCCGGCCTGTCTCGGCGGAGCGGGGTTAGCGGGAATACGTCACCAACTTACTGCTAAGTCTGTACTTTAGCTGCTGTAGCCGGAGCAGAGGGACGGACGGCAGCTCGTAGCTTAGCTCGCCCTCAGTGCGCCGCCGGCCCGCTATGACTTCCACACAAGTCCCCGGGAAGTCAGGCCGGGGGTCGGCGGCAGTGTGTCCGTCACAAACATCTCAGCCCCGGTCACCGGCGGTGTGTCCATCCGCCTCCGTCACACAGCCAGGGAGCTAACAGTCTGCTAGCACGTTAGCAAACACAGAGAGTGTTTAGACCGCTGCTCAGTAACCCGGGTTAACCCGGGATAACCCCCCTCACACACACACACACACACACACGCACATACACCCCCCGCCCACTGACAGCGACATTAACTCATCATTACCCTCATTAGCAGGCGGCTGCCTCTGCTGCTGAGCCAGGCAGCTCCGCTTGTGTGTGTCAGGCTGGACTCGAACCTGCGAGTCAGTGTACAGGACTATGTGTGTGTGTGGAGGGGGTGCAGTCACTTCCTGTTCTAGCTGCTTCACCTCCACCTGCAGCTCCATCACACGCAAACACAGGGGTTCCCAACCTGAGGCTCGACCCCCCACAATGGGTCACATGACTGGAACCACAAAGTAAACAACTTTCTGCTGCATTCTGGGTAAAACAGGAAGTGACACCTCCTGATGGCGATGAGCGACGTTCTGATTGGACGACAGCTGCATGTTTATAACATGCATAAACAACGTTCCTGTAACGCTGCTGTAACATTCCCATAACGCTGCTGTAACGTTACGCAGTGTTCCTGTAACGCTTCTGTAACATTCCAATAATGTTCCCATAACGCTGCTGTAACGTTACGTAAAGCTGCTGTAACGTTCCACAATGTTCCTGTAACGCTTCTGTAACATTTCACAGAAACAGTTGAAAAAGTTTTTACAAAACTCAAATAATCTCTTTAACTTTTTTATTTTTTACACCAAAGCAAACAAGGTGTCATCTCCGTGACGACAGATCAACCAGAGTCTGAAACAGACAGGAAGTCACAGGTGATCAGTCTGTGATTGGTCAACATGTTCTTGTCATGTGAGCTAATGTGAACTTCCTGTTGGTGCGTTCAGGGACACTTCCTGTGGTTCCAGCCTCAGTGTGATCATGTGGTTCAAACACAGAAAGACCTGCTGTAATACAGGCATTTCACAATAAAAGAGCAGGTTCAACATGTAGGGTGATGGAGGAACATTCGTCAACACAGCACCACGTAATCACAGCATTGCGAGTTCGACTCCTTCATGTCATCCCCCTCATGCTCTTTTGTTTGTTCGTTTGTCTCTGTCTGTCTTTTTGACACCTTCAAAATAAAAGCATGCATCCTGTGTGTGAAGACTCAGAAAGTCTCACTGAATTTCACACTGACCCCTCTGAGGGCGGTTCATCAGAGCAGCTCCAATGAACGTTCTTCAGGAGGCTTCCACAGGTCTCACTATTGGGTCATTAAGGACACCTGTGGATTGTTTACTTAGTGTCAAAATGAGTCCTCAGAAAGGTCAAACCCTGCCTACCTGCACACACCTGACCAATCACTGCCAATCGTTGTACGTTTACATATGTGATGTCTTCCGTTTTCAGGGAGGAGGGTCAGGAGGGCGAGGAGGGACCTGTTGACCCCCGGCCCCCTGCTAGAGAGAGAGACAGGTCCCACAGTAAGACTAAGAAGGCCCGCCGGGAGCGTCGCCATGCTGACCAGGGGGCAGAGACCACTGCCTCAGACACTCCCCCAACATCCGTGCTGCAGCCACAGACAGAGGCAGAGCCACAGACGCAGGTAAAGACAGGTATTACCAACAGGAGTTCACAGGAAGTCACAGACAATCAGACAGGAAGTCACAGGCGATCAGACAGTCTGTGGTTAGATCTCTGAGGTCTTCTTGGGAACCTGTGGATGTGTGAAAAATGTTACTTCCTTCCTGCAGGTGTCAGAGCCGGTGGCGGGCCCCTCAGAGGAGCCGGGGTCAGAGTCAGCAGCTGGCAGCGAGTCAGCAGGTTCTCCGAGGCAGCGGCGCTCGATCATTCGGGACCGTGGACCGCTGTACGACGACCCATCGCTGCCTGAAGGCTGGACCCGCAAGCTCAAACAGAGGAAGTCTGGTCGCTCGGCAGGAAAGTTTGATGTCTACCTGATCAAGTAAGGCACACCCACCGCTGACACACCTGTTTTCCACAATGAGCTGAGGTGTGTGCGGTGATGATTCTCATTTTTATGTCATTGCTCAGCTCCGAGGGGAAGGCGTTTCGTTCTAAGGTTGAACTCATCGCCTACTTCCAGAAGGTTGGCGACACAACCACCGACCCCAACGACTTCGATTTCACTGTCACCGGGCGTGGAAGCCCCTCCCGCCGTGAGAGGCGTCCACCTAAGAAACCGAAGGTGGTGAAGCCATCGGGGCGAGGCAGAGGACGGCCCAAAGGTACTCTGACACTTCAGATGAAGTTATCAGGCTGACCTGAAAAGACTTTTTCAGTGTGTTGTTGTCTGTATTGATTCGTCCTTGTAGGCAGTGGGAAGATGCGTCAGGCTACAGAGGGCGTGGCCATGAAACGTGTGGTCGAGAAAACTCCGGGCAAACTGCTGGTCAAGATGCCCTTTGGCAAGGCAGAGTCCTCCACTGGCACCACCTCCTCCACCTCAAAGGTACGATCAGCCTGTTACCTTTAATTGCATCTCAACAACAACCTGAGAGGACAAACATATTTCACCCAGTTCACCTGTGACACACCTGAGACTCCTCTGATACACCTAACACACCTGACACACACTTGACACATCTCTGACACACCTGACAAACCTCTGATACACCTGACATACCTGACACACCTGACACACATCTGATACACCTGACACACCCCTGACACACCTTTGACACACCTGGCAAACCTCTGATACACCTGACACACACTTGACACACCTCTAACATACCTGACACACCTCTGACACTCCTGACACCTTTGGCAATTCAGTCTGAACCTGGGAAGAGCTTCATCCTGGACTGTCCCTGATCAAGTCCAGTCTAGAGTCCAGTTGGTGCTGGTTCAGTATCGTTGTTGTTGATGTCTTCTTGTTGTGGTACTTCCTTGCAGGTGGTGTCTCCTGCTCTGGTGTCCAAGTCCCGCCCCGGCAGGAAGAGGAAGTCAGAACAGGAACTTCCGCCTCCGCCACAGACTGCCCCCAAGAAACGGGGCAGGAAACCGGCCGCAGCCTCTGTGGCGTCATCAGTCGCCACAGCATCAACCTCCTTGGCATCAACCTCTGGTAGCTCCACAGCGGGAAGCTACACCACAGCCGCCATCTTAGCAGCAGAAGCCAAACGGAGAGCTGCCAAGGAGTCTTCCACCAAACCTGTTGTCCAGGAAACAGCCCTGCCAATAAAGAAACGCAAAACAAGAGAGACGGTAGAGGAGAGGGAGAGCATCCAGGTGCCAGCGCCCACCACAGCTGAGACCGAGAGAAGGGTCCATGTGGAGGTGGAGGCAGGCAGAGAGGAAGGAGCGCCAGCCTCAGAGCCTCAGCCCGCCCCCTCCGAGCAGAGCCAATCACAATCACGAAAGCAGTCCACTGCTTCAGATGAAAGCCAATCACACGGACACAAGGCGCATAAAGGGAGGAAGCACAAGGAAAAGACAGCAGGAGAAGAGGTTGATGAAGATGAAGGTGACAAGGGTGGAGAGGGAGGAGGAAGGAGTAGCAGCAGCAGCAGTAGCATTAGCCAATCAAAAAGCCACAAAAGGAAGGAGCGGCCGCCTCACAAACACCACCATCATCACCACCACCACCACCATCATCATCGCCACCAACATTCCTCTGCCTCCACATTGGATCAGCCTTCTCCTCCTGCTCCACCACCTCCTCCAGCCTCTGGACATCCAGCATCCTCCACCCAGTCTAGGCCTGAAGTCGAACCCCAGGCTGTGCCTCAGCTCACCGCTGAGGACTCCCAGCAAGCCCCCCCTAGACCACAGTCCAAGTCTGCCACTCAGTCCCTGCCTGAACCTCGCCATCCTGCTCCTCAGCCACGGCAACAGCCTCCACCCCGGTCCCAGCAGCATCCCCAGACCCAGACTGAGCCTCGGTACCCAGCAGCCCAGCCCTCTCCTACCAGGCACGTCCTGCCCCAACCACGGCCTCAACAGCCCCCATCCCAGTCCCACAGTCAGCCTCAGGCCTCCCTGCAAAAAGCCCAGTCACAGCCTGTACTTTCCCCCGCCCAGCACCGGACCCAGCTCCAGGTTCAGCATGCTCCACCTCAGCCCCACCCTCCTCAGTCCCCTTCCATCCTGCACATCCATCCATCCCAAACAAGACATCCACATCCACAGTCTCAGCCCCCCACAGCACTCCAACCTCAGACCCAACCCAGGCACTCATCTCAACCCCAAACCCCAACCAAACAGTCTCAGACCCGGCAGTCACTGCAGCCTCAACCTCAAACCAGGTCCCCAGCCCAACTTCAGACTCAGTCCCAGTCCAGAATCCCAGCCCAACTGCAGCCCAGAACACCTGTCCAAATGCAGTCTCAAACCCAGCCTAGAACTCCTTCACAAACTCAGCTTCAAACTCAGTCCAGAACCATGGCCCAGACGCAGCCTCAACAGTCCAGAACCACGGCCCAGACACAGCCTCAACAGTCTAGAACCACGACCCAGACGCAGTCTCAACAGTCCAGAACCACAGCTCAACCTCAACCTCACATGCAACCCCGACATCAAGCGCAGCTCCTTCAGCAGTCGAGGCACCAATTGCAGCAACAACAACACCAGTCTCAATACAGACAACAACCCAGACAATCTGTGTCCCAGCCCAGACCCCCGCAGGCTCAGTCCCAGCCCCAGCCCCAAGCACAACCACAATTTCAGCGGATACAGACACAGCCACATCCTCAGTCCCAGCTCCACCCTCAGCTCACCAGGCATCACGTGCAGCACCTGTCATCCCATCGACCATCTCCCAGCCTATCCAGGACCAACCTGGTCCCTGCTCAGCAGAACCAGAGCGAACAACCCCAGGACCTGAGTACCACACGGCCTGGCCGAGGGAGCCTGCTACTGAGCCGAGAGGTCAGCATGGAAGGTGTCCGGGCGGAGGGGAGAGCGGAGATCCTGACATCAGAGAGCAGAGAGAGTTTAGCAGGTGAAAGAGGGTCAAACAGCACCTCGAGGCCTCCTGGATCTCCAGGAGTAGCTGGTGCTGGGGTGGGTCTGGTCCCCGGGGCAGACGGTAGGGCTAGGCTCCGTGCAGAGCCAGAGGCAGCCGGCGAGGGCAGGGAGCTTAGAGACATTGTTCCCCAATCTGCCGTCCCCTGCCCCAGCCGAGAGGAAACCGTAGAGTCGCGGACTGTCGTCAGCGAGAGAGTCAGCTGATTGGTTGGGCTGATGAACAGGTGACTGATCGTAGACTGACAGACTGAGTCAGCATCACGTGTTAGAAGAGTGACAGGGCTTTTCGTGGAGGTGTACTGATGTTACTCTGTAGGACTGTTGCAGTTTCGACTCCGTCTGATTCTGTCTGGAGACTCTGTAAAGTTCTGGATCTGAACCAACTGGGCCCTGAGGGACAGCTGAGGATGGATTGTGTCTTTTTCTAGAAAAAACAAACAAAAAGGAAAAAATCGAAAAACAAGTGTGTGTGTATATATAATCAAAAGGCAGCTGTTGTGTCCCGCTAGTCTCCGTGGGGAGGGGGGGAGTAGTTTGGAACTAAACGCTTAACAACTCATTACTCTGAACGAAACATTGCTTCCGGAATATAACCTCTTTTTTATTTGGTATTTTGATAGTTTCTTGTTTGTCTCTGTTATACAGCTTTAAACTCTGATATTATTGACTGACAGTCCCTTACTCATCGTCGTGCTGCTGACTGACAGTCCCTTATTTAAAGTCCTGCTCTTAACCGACGCGCTCTCACTCAGACACAGTCCCTTACTGAAACTAGTCCCTGACTGAAAACCTCAGAGGTCATGTGGGCCGGCGGTTTGCACCTTCAACTGTTTTCTTAGACCTTTTAGTTCCTCCCCATCTTCACTTGAAGCCCACAAAGAAGGGGATCGCTTCCAGACCGCTCTCACAGGTAGCGAATCTGATGTCCGAGTATGACTCGGCTCAGACCTCATTCTGTCTTTGAACCCACTCGCGGAGTTCTCGATCCTCATGTCCGCCTCACAAAAAGACGAGTCAAACGTCGAGCGCTCCTCGTTTCAGATGGTCGTTCTTCCAGGTTAGAGATTCTTCCACTTCCTCATCGTTTGTTTTGGTCTTTCTGTTTCCAAAGGAAGCGTTTTATTGTCAAACCAAACCCACTTCACGTAGCTTTATTTTAGTTTGTAGTCTTAAAGAGTGGGAAGAAGTTTTTTTATTGTGTCTTCGTGTTGAATGTCTGGAACAGTTTGCACTCCTCCAGTTTGTACAATCAACCGCCTGCATGTCGCTCAGAGAATCTGCAGGCCTTCAACCGGAGCGGCTGGTACACAGAGGTCCACCTCGCCAGGGGTCACCATCAGCCATGTTCGTGAGGGACAACAAACCGAGGTTGAAGAGTGAGCGTGAAATGTCCAGGTCTGAGAGCTTAAAGGAGAAATCACAGACGACTGTTTACAATGTCAAGTCTCACCTGATCAGCCTCATCAGTGTTTTCATTAACTTCACTGATGTCATAAAGTCATCAGCAGGAAGACTGACTGACACTGTATTAATGTGTTGATAGATCCACAAGCTCTGAGGGTGTTTCCCCTGAGGATGTTTCTGTTTGCTCTGAGTCTGAGTCTTTTTCTGCTTCCAGTTCAGATCTAGCTCAGGCCGCTCGGCAGCTCCACCTGGTGGCAGAAACAGAGACATGCGGACTGAATAAATGTTCAGATGTCTGTAAAGGTTCGTCCACATCATAGTCCTCTGAAGATTCTCGTAGTCAATTGGACTGGTTAGTTTGATGAAGACGCTTGTCCTCATCAGGAGGTCTGACCTCCACCTGAAGAAGGAGCCTCCTGATGGTGAAGAGAAACATCTTCAATCAAGTCGACTCTGAGAACCTTCAGCAGACATGAGAGTGTAAACACGTCATGTATGTTATCAGAACAGGAACACATCAAAACAAACACATCCAAACATGTCGCCATGGTTACTGAATTTATCCAAAACTGACCCAGAATCAGAAAAAGATCTGAACGTTGTAACATGAGTGAAATGCACCCTGGGAGTCACAGTTGTCTCCCTGTATGTCGTCTCTGGTTCGAACATTTGGTCTGGTTTAGTTCTCCTGGATCTGAGCTCTCATGTCTGGACCTCATCTGACGGCTGTAAAATTTTAGCACCTTAGTGATCACATGATTTTCGGAGAAAGCTCCGGCACTTTACAAAGATGTTGGACAGTTGAGCTTCTCTCCGTCAACCTGAATGTGTTCGTCCTGTGCCTCCTTCTTCAAAGTCCTCTCACCTGTTGTTGCGTCATCGTGACCTCACACAGGTGTTGTTGGCCTCTGTGTACCTGGCGCTCCGCCTGCCACTCTGTCTGCCCAGAGCAGTGAACCCGTTAGCATGCTGTCTCTCATGCAGCTGCAGAAATCAAACGTCCCTCTGTGAACGGACTCACTCCACAGGACTCGACCGGCACAAACTACAGTAACCAGCCACCATATTGCATGTTCCAGAGTTTAGTGCCTATAATATTGTGCGTCTTGCCAGAAGCCACCATGTCAGCCAAGCCATGTTGTGTTTCTAGACTTAGTAGTGATGTGTGTGGTGACTTCATAGTTGCTAATATGAGGATGAATATTCTGCTTTTACTCTGGTTGGAATTCAGTGAAACTCCAATACACTGTCGCTGTAGACAAACTAGTTTTTACCTGTTTTCTTATTTTTCTTTCTAACTAAAAGCGTTTGTTGTCCCCTGATCTGTAGTGGTCTCACTGATTTAAGCTGTCACACATCAACACACCACAGCCACAACCAGAGGACCAAGGGACCATCAAACTTCATAAGAGGTTCAGTCTGGAGCAACTGGACTACAAAAGTACTGTTTACCCCAGACTGAACCTCTACAACTGCACCCAAAGTTTCACTCAGCTCCACCCAACCTACACCTCTATAACCAGCTTTAGATCAGCTGGGAGCAGGCAGAGGCAGGACTACAGAGATGGACATCATGGAGAAAAGAACAAACTTTGTCCAGCGGTTCTAGTTCGGGTTCAAACTTTTAATGTTAACACACCTGCCTGTTTCATTGAGGCTGGTTTCTTCTCGAACGTGAACAAACAGGAAGTGACGTCACGGTCACGTTTTATTTCGTGTCATCAGAATTTTTTTCTGAAATAATTGAAACATTTTATTAAAATATTAAAAACTGATTTAAAATAACAAAGTGACGTCTCTGTGACGTCACTGTGACCTCTGACCAGGTGAAAATCTGCCTCTGTGATTGGCTGAGCTGCAGACAGGTGACGATGGCAGCTCAGGTGGTCACGGTTCTATTGCTGCTGAGCGGCTCGGACCTGTTCGGACTGTCCGCCGGTCCCGGTCCCGGTCTCTCGTCCGGCTCCGATCCGGACTCTGAGCGCGGTAGGATGGAGCTGCGGCGTGTGCGTAGCCTGGCCGCCCAGCCTCGGTACGGAGAGTGTTGGGCGCGAGCTTTGGAGCACCTGGACACGCGCTGCAGGGACCTGACGTCGCAGAGCCAGAGCCAGATCGCGCTGAGATTCACCTTGTGTCACCTGAGCAGGTAAAACCTGGAAAGACCAGCCCAACAGACAGCAGCTCAGCAGGTAACGAGATGCAGCCAGGGGACTCAGGAAGAAGTACCGCTCAAAGTACTGTTACGAAATATAAATACTTTGCTACAGTTAAAGTACTACAGTACAGTGAAGTGTCATCAGAAAACTTAATCAAATCAACTTTATTTATATAGCCCTTTACAACAGCAGGTACAGAAAGTGCTTTACAACAAGGCCATAAAACAAAACATGCACATAACATAGAAATACAATAAAAAGTGCTGTAGTGTTGTAGCACTGCCAAGTGTTAAAAAGCCTTCCAGAAATACATAGAAAGGAGCAGACAGAAATCAATTAATCAATAAATGACTTTGATTCAGGCGATATTTAGTAGACAGTAAAGTACTTAAGATGTACTTCAGTACTTAAGTAAAAGTACGTTGAACATGAGCTGCTTTTATTTCATTTACACGAGTACTGCATTAAAGTACATATTTTAAGAATTTTAATTTATGCACATTTTCTATGTATGTACACTTAAACATGTGAACACTTGATGCATGTGAAGTGATCAGGTGGGTTTGTGTTATGAATGTTGAACCTGTTTGTTCTGATGAATTCATGACGATGTCATCACAGACAAGTTTTAACATTAAATTCAAAGCGCTGATGCTCACATACAAAGTTGTCTCCGGTTCTGCACCTACCTGAATGCCCTCATACAGGCATATGTTACCTCACGACCACTGCACTCCTGCAGTGACAAATGCCTGGCTCTCCCACCCGTACCCTCAGGACAGTCCAAACTTTTCTGTCTGTTTTTGCCTGTTGGTGGAACGTCCTACCAGTTTCTACCAGATCAGGGGCGTCCCTCTCTACCTTCACAGACCTGAAGACCTCCAGCTCTTCAGGGAGGACCTCCTCTCCTAGCACGACCTACAATTGGACATGAGAAAGCGAGCCCTTTAAAAGCTGTCACAGCACTAAGGCTTTCCTATCGCACTGATTGTTCCCTTCTCTGGAAGTTGCTTTAGATAAAAATGTCTGCTAAATGTAAATTTCAGGAACTTTAGTAGTAAAGAGCTTTACTAATGTCACTTACTGTTGGGTCACTTCCTGTGAGTTGACCACTCTGCAGTGTCTCTTTTGTTTACCTTGTTTCTAAAATAAAATTTTTTCCAGGTGTGTGATTGTCCGACAGCTGAGCTCCTCTGGAAGGGTTCTTTAAAAACCTTTTGACAATCAAACAACAATGTCTGAACATATTAACTGTGTATGAGGGGCCGTCAGGACTCACCTGTACTTTAGGTTAACTCCCTCTTGCTCTGTCAGCTCAGGTCGGGAGTTACCATCATGTCCTGAGGAGTCAGAGGTCAGCAGGTGTACAGGTGCGATGGACACTGTGGCCTTTAACGCCTACACTGAGTTCTTCACCCACACCCACTCCATGTGTCACTTCCTGCAGTCTGAAGCCTGGCAGAGCCGAGCTGAGAGCACCATGTACAGGTAACATACACACAGGTAACACATGTACAGGTAACATACACACAGGTAACACATATACAGGTAATATACACACAGGTAACACATGTACAGGTAACATACACACAGGTAACACATGTACAGGTAACATACACACAGGTAACACATGTACAGGTAACAGACACATGTAACACATGTACAGGTAACATACACACAGGTAACACGTGTACAGGTAACATACACACAGGTAACACGTGTACAGGTAATATACACACAGGTAACACATGTACAGGTAACAGACACAGGTAACAAATGTACAGGTAATATACACACAGGTAACATACACACAGGTAACACATGTACAGGTAATATACACACAGGTAACACATGTACAGGTAATATACACACAGGTAACACATGTACAGGTAACAGACACAGGTAACACATGTACAGGTAATATACACACAGGTAACACATGTACAGGTAACAGACACAGGTAACACATGTATAGGTAACATACACACAGGTAACACATGTACAGGTAATATACACACAGGTAACACATGTACAGGTAACAGACACAGGTAACACATGTACAGGTAATATACACACAGGTAATATACACACAGGTAACACATGTACAGGTAACAGACACAGGTAACACATGTACAGGTAATATACACACAGGTAACACATGTACAGGTAATATACACACAGGTAACACATGTACAGGTAACAGACACAGGTAACACATGTACAGGTAATATACACACAGGTAACACATGTACAGGTAACAGACACAGGTAACACATGTACAGGTAATATACACACAGGTAACACATGTACAGGTAACATACACACAGGTAACACATGTACAGGTAACAGACACAGGTAACACATGTACAGGTAACACATGTACAGGTAATATACACACAGGTAACACATGTACAGGTAACACATGTACAGGTAATATACACACAGGTAACACATGTACAGGTAACACATGTACAGGTAATATACACACAGGTAACACATGTCCTGTATGACTTCAGGTTGACGGAGAGTTCAGCAGGTGTAGCTGAGCAGCTTCAGTCTACTAGGCAGATGGCTGAGGACCTTATTGAGGCCCAGAGTGCTGCCTTACAGGCGCAACAGGAGATACTGAACAACGGAGAGGAACTGAGAATCACCCTGAGAGACTCCACCCAGGGTAAAAATCACACATGGTAACAGCTGCTGTACACCTGACCAAAACACAACACACCTACAAACACGTGAGAGACCTGATGCAGGGTGAAAATTATTTCCTGAACCTAACTGTCTGTCTGTCTGTCTGTCTGTCTGTCTGTCTGTCTGTCAGGTCTGCAGTCGGTGTTCTCAGAGCTCAGCAGTGTCTCCAGGGAGCAGCAGGTGGCGCTGTCTGAACTTTTTAACAGAGTTTCTTTTCTTCAGAGTTTCCTGCTGATGGAGTCTCACAGTCTGAGCTCCTGTTGCTATAATGCTGCTGCTCTGTGTGCCGCCTTCCTCATCACCTCCACCCAACGCTCCTCCAGAGCCAGGTAACCCCTCCCACCACAGACAGGTAACTCTGTGAAGTCACTAACCCAATAATAATTTATTTCTGTGCTTAATTGATAGTGTGTGTGTGTGTGTGTGTGTGTGTGTGTGTGTACAGGTTGGCGTTGTTGAGTTTGGTGTGTTTAAATTTCTACCTGGAGAGAAAAGTCTACGAGTTTGTGATGAACTCTGATCATCCTGAACACAAACACATGGTCAGTACCATCAGAGAGAGCGTGGTCTTTGTAGTTTTTGTAGTGTTTGCAGTTTTTTTTATAGTTTTGTAGTTTTTGCAGTATTTGTTGTGACATGTCTGTGTGTTGTTTGTCTGCAGGAGCTGCTCAGTGTGTATGTGAGTGCACTGCGGCGGTTCATGGTGTGTGTTGCAGCGTGTGTTCTGGTGTGTGTGTGTGTTCAGTACAGAGACCCGGTCCAGCAGAGTCTGCAGGTTCTACAGCAGCTCAGAGAGACCCAGAAGAAGCTGCAGAAGGCGCTGCACCGCATAGGTCTGTGTGTGTGTGTGTGTGTGTGTGTGTGTGTGTGTGTGTGTGTGTGTGTATGACCTGTCTGTGTGTGTCTGTCGGTCTGACCAACCTGTCTGTCTGCAGAATGTTTAGCAGAGCGACAGGTGGAGTCAGAGGATTGTCCTGCGAAGGAGAGACGACGACGAGAAGAGACAAAACAAAGAGAAGAAGAGTGTCTTGGTACTTTTCTCACCTCACACACATTAGCCCATATGTGTCTCACATCTTGCACGTCGGCCGCTACCCGTCTCACCTCCCTGTCCGCAGACAGGTCATGCAGTGTCTCTGTGTATTTGTACTGCAGGTTGGAGTACTGACAGTATTCTCAGCAGTACAGTGATCAGCTGTGACATCACACTGCAGCCACGGATGAACCACAATGCATCAGTGCAGTGTCAGACGACCCACAATGCATCAGTGAGTCCAGCCACGCGTCCTCGTCGCTCGTCGTCCCGTCTCACCTCGTCGTCCTCTCCTCTGGTCTACAGCATCCTGGTGGAGGACAAACAGGTACATCTGATCAGACAGACAGGTTAAAAATCAGTTCACACAGGTTGCAGGCACCTTAATGACATGTCTGTGAAAACCTTTGGTCAAAATTCCTCACGGATCGAGCACAGCGGCCCTCTCTGTACCCTGTCTGTGTTCAGGTGGTCGGTTTTCATGTCTGTCTCTTTAAATGCAAATGAGCTGCTGCCGGGTGCTGCTCGCACTACGGGCTGAAATATGAGCCACCAGAAACTGAATTTATATTGTTATATTTGAATTCATTGCATTGAAAAAATGAATCTGAATCGTAATTTGAAATTGAATTTACTAGTTTAGTTTAGTGTGTGTGTGTGTGTGTGTGTGTGTGTGTGTGTGTGTAATTAATCTCTCAACCACTGCCGCTGTGTGAAGCAGCTGCCACTGACATGCCGCGGCAATTACTGCTGCTTTGATCATCTGTTTTTATTTTTTATTTTATGAAACAGTCTAAGTATTAGACATGATCGAAGTAACATTTCCATCGTGTGATTTCTGTGTTAATTTGAATTGATTCAATTGATTGATTAATTGACTGACTCAACATCTGTCTCAACTGCTACGTCTGCGGCAGCTGCCACTGCCAGTCACACCTATTTCTCAGTGCATCATAGGATTCTAATTTAAAATCCTGCACTAATGGCTTTCTACCACTAAATATGTTCAGTTATGCAATCATGATGCAGTATATAGAAAAAAGGTCACAGTAAATTATTATGTATGAAATTGAAAAATGTACAAATTCAAATTATGTGATTCAATTTCAGTTTCTGGTAGCACATATTTCAGCCCATAGCCGACAGCACATACGGGAGTGACATCATCATGTTGCCCGGACGACGTTTACCTGGGAGAAACATGGCTGACAGAGAAAATGTTGCTCACTAGCCCGAGCCCACTAGTGATGTCACAAGGGGCTCTGAATCTGAACAGTGTCTGACCGTGTGGCTGCAGCACTCACACAAAATGGATGCAGTTGTTGATGTTGTTGTTTTTAACCCTGTGCGAGTTTGTTCACATGCTGAATTCAAAAATAGTTGAAGGGGAGAGTTTGAAAAGTGATTTTTTTTTTCATAGTATGTTAAAATATGTCAAAATTGAACAAAAATATTTGACCTGCTTGACATCTAACGTGTGTGTGTGTGTGTGTGTGTTCATGTCTCGTCTGATTGGTCAGCCTCGATACAGCCTGAGGACCAGAAGATCAGAGACTCACTGAGAAGACGCTTCCTGTTTGTTTTTATTTATTTTAAACACACACACACATACACACACAGTTTCATAAATAAATATTTGGTGTTCTTAAATGAATAAAAATGTCCTTTTCAAAATAAAAGCCTGACTCTTTCATTGATGCGCTCTTGCTCAAATTCATCTGTGATGACTTTGTGGCTCCACTGTGATGATTTAATGATAAGTAATGAGTCGAGGACGGCTGCGCTCTCTGCTGGACAACACAAGCACTGACAGAAAAGAGGAAAGTTTCTTTCTGTTAAAATTTCAGCTGAAAAAAAAAAGAAAATGAGAAACAGATGAGGAGGAAAGGAGGGGGAGGAGAGGAGGAAAGGAAGAGGAGGAGGAGGAGGAGGAGGGCAGCTGGGCTGGGATCAGATGTCTGGGTGGAGGAGGAGGAGTTGTGGTGTTGGTCTGCAGCTCAGATCAGATTTTCACACAAAAGCCTGAAGCTGCTGAGAGAGAGACGACCAACCGCCTGTCTGTCTGTCTGTCTGTCTGTCTGTCTGGACCAAAAGAAGAAAAGTCTGGGGAGGAGGAGGAGAAGAACTCATGAAGCCTTCTCCGAGCTGCAGCTGAGTCTGCACATTCTGGCCCGTCGGGTCTGGATCCGGTTCTGGTTCCTGGTCTGATGTGAGATCAGTGTGAGCAGCAGCAGAGCCATTGAGCGGCAGCAGCAGCTGATCTGGATTTTATCGATCAATGATCACATGAGCTGGACTCAGCTGGACCCAGAGATGAAGAGGACAGAGAGAGATGCATGATGGGAGAGAGAGAGCAAGGGGGTGGGTGGGGAGGGTGAAGGAGGGGAGGAACCGACCGGACGGGTTCTGACCCGCTTGTGAACTCTCTATAAACAGGAAGTGACTTATTTCAAACCTTCAAAATAAGAGTTTTGTTTCTTGTCTGTGACACTCAGAAACATGAAGAGGAAGTGACACACTTGTACCTGTGCTGGTGTCGGGATGCAGCTGAACCAATCTCGCAGCGCCCTGCTCGGGTTCAGCGTACCTCCTCCTCCTTCTCCTCCGTCCTTCTCCAGTCAGTTCAACACCATGAGGTTCTCCTACCACCTGAGTACCACCTCAACACTTCACAGCAGCGCCACCTGCAGGACAGGTGAGTCACTGCAGCTTCTGAAGGGTTAATGTTAAATTCTGTCTGTCCTCTGGAGTCTTTGTCCTGCCCGACCACACCGCCACCAACACGAACACCACCACCATGAACACCCACCAACACAAACACCACCAACACAAACACCACCAACACGAACACCACCACCATGAACACCCACCAACACAAACACCACCAACACAAACACCACCAACACAAACACCACCAACACGAACAGCCACCACCATGAACACCACCAACACAAACACCACCACCATGAACACCACCAACACGAACACCCACCAACACGAACACCACCAACACAAACACCACCAACACAAACACCACCAACACAAACACCACCAACACGAACAGCCACCACCATGAACACCACCAACACAAACACCACCACCATGAACACCACCAACACAAACACCACCACCATGAACACCACCAACACGAACACCCACCAACACGAACACCACCAACACAAACACCACCAACACAAACACCACCAACACGAACAGCCACCACCATGAACACCACCAACACAAACACCACCAACACAAACACCACCAACACTAACACCACCACCATGAACACCACCAACACAAACACCACCACCATGAACACCACCAACACAAACACCACCAACACGAACAGCCACCACCATGAACACCACCAACACAAACACCACCACCATGAACACCACCAACACAAACACCACCACCATGAACACCACCAACACGAACACCCACCAACACGAACACCACCAACACAAACACCACCAACACAAACACCACCAACACGAACAGCCACCACCATGAACACCACCAACACAAACACCCACCAACACAAACACCCACCAACACAAACACCACCAACACAAACACCACCAACACTAACACCACCACCATGAACACCACCAACACAAACACCCACCAACACAAACACCACCAACACGAACACCACCACCATGAACACCACCACCATGAACACCACCAACACAAACACCCACCAACACAAACACCACCAACACAAACACCCACCAACACAAACACCACCAACACGAACACCACCACCATGAACACCCACCAACATTAACACCACCAACATGAACACCACCAACATGAACACCATCACGATGAACTTCACCTACAGTACTACCAATCCTATAATGAGATCTCCAGCTGGAACTGGCAGATGAATGTGATGCTGCTGTTTTATGTAGACCTGGACCTGACCTGTAGATCTGCATCAGTAGATCTGCATCAGTAGATCTGCATCAGAATGTGGATCAGAACTGTTCATGTTATTAAGTTTCAACAGCTGTAATCAAATGAAATGATGTGTCTGGTCAGATGTGAAAAATGACACTCGTGGTTTATGGCATGTTTTAGTGAGTGTTGTCCCAACATGCAGTGCAGCAGCAGCAGATATGAATGAAGAGCTGAGAGTTAAAAATAGACAAAGTGTGTTACTGTGAATAAACTGCTGCAGAGACCGCCCACTGACACGCAGAGACACCAATAACAGTGAGAGCTTTTCATGTTTCTACTTATGACTTTACTGTTGTTTCGACTGTTGTTGTCTAGTGATGTTTCTATTGTTTGAACTGTTGTTTCTAAAGCTTTGACTGTTGTTTCGACTGTTGCTTCTAGAGTTTTGACTCTTGTTTCTAGAGTTTCTACTGTTGTTTCTACTGTTGTTTCTAGAGTTACAACTGTTGTTTCTAGAATTTCGACTGTTGTTTATAGAGTTTCGACTGTTGTTTCATTTGTTGTTTCTAGAGTTTCGACTGTTGTTTATAGAGTTTCTACTATTGTTTCGACTGAGGAGTTCATTGTCCTGGAGGTGTCTGGGTTATTCTCCAGCTCTGTCCACAGTGCAGACTGGCAAACTGAGCTAATTCATCACAGCACCCCTGGTTTGATTCCAGTCGGTGTCACACGTCGCATGTGTCACACGTCGTATGCCTCATATCTGCCCTCACTTCCTGCCAGCCTTGACACTATTAGCTGTCTCACAAATATAAATAAAACGTCTGTCAGCAACATGAAACTGTAACATCCTGATGAACAGCTGATCTGTGTACACATGTGAAGGACACACACACACACTCTCTCTTTCTCGTGGGGGATGGACAGCAGGCTTGTGGGTCAGTGGGTTGCTTACTGCTGATGTGGGGGAGGTGTGTGTGTGTGTGTGAGTGTGTGCGTGTGTGTGTGTGCGCGTGTGTGTGAGAGAGAGAGAGAGAGAGAGAGATCAGAGGTCAACCTGTGGTTTTATCTCCACCCCTCTCAGATTATAACAGGGTGCGTTTGTTTTACCTTCACCCAGATGTGTTGTAGTGTTTGGGTGTGTTTGTTTTTTAGCCTCAGAGAGAGAACTATGTGGAGTTTAACTGACAGTTCATGAACCTGAGGGTGCATTTAATTTGTTGTTTTTTCTTCTTCTTCAGTAGTGTTTGTTTTATGTAAAGCTGATTAAATGAGGAGTGCTTGTTTTGCTGAAAGGTCTCATTCATGAAATTTTATGTTGAACAACGCTTTATGGCTCTAAGTCACACATCAACTATTTCACTGATTTTGGTGAAACTGGAGAAAATGTTTTCTGGTGTTCTGGTCTCTGGTTCTCTGCTCCACCTCAACTCTCTGTGATTTACAGAGTTTCCCGATGTACAGTGAAGTACACTGGTTACAACTGTAGCTGCTGTTAGCTAATGTTAGCTCAGTTTATTAGTCAGGCTGCCTGGAGCTCAGAGCACCAGGGGAGTGTTAGTGTTTGCACCAGAGGTGTTTTGGACCACCGGGAAGAAGAAGAAGAAGTTTACAGGCCTGGGGGAATGCTGATGGGGAGCAGAGCCAGTGTTGTGTCAGAACCGAAGCTGGGCGAGGGGGCAATGTAACCGGTCTCAGCAGCCTCCATAATGGCAGAAGAGAAAAGAAGGAAGGGGATATATAATTATATTATTGGGATGTTTGGAGTGTTGTGATATTAAAAATGAAATCTTGGGGTGGCGTTTAGCTCAGTAGAGTGACCGCCCCATAGGCAAAGGCTCGCTGCGGCTGGCCTGGGTCCGAGTCCCGACCTGTGGCCCCTTCCTGCATGTCAGTCCACATTTCCTGTCACTCTTCAGCTGTCTCTATCAATCAAGCTTGGAAAGGCTGAAAAAAACATCTTTAAAAAATATATATTGATGGGACATTAAACATTTCGAACATCAGCAGGTCTGATAGTAGCTTAGCTCAGCTTCATGTGTACATGTATGTTACATGTGATGAAGGTCATGTGATCACGTCGCTCTCTCTGAATCTGTTGTCATGGAAACCAACATGGAGGAGAGAGAGAGAGACAGTTGGTGTCCTCTCTCTCTCTCTCTCTCTCTCTCTCTCCCCCCCGCCTCCTCTTCTCGATCTCTGCCGCCGCCCGCCGCTCACACACCGGGCAGCCCTCTGAACCAAACCGAGCGGATCTAACCTACTTATCGCGGTGAAGCTGCAGCCTGTCGGTGTGTCACCCGTCCGGACAGTCGGAGTGATTGCAGGTCTGGTGGTGCTGCGCTGGGCTCCGGTCCGGTCCGGTCCGTGTGTGTCTGTGTGTGTGTGTACTGACCCGGTTTCTTCTCCGTGCTGTGGACCGGGAGAGCCGCTCTCTCTCCGCACCAACACTCTCTTTAATGACCGGATTTGTGCTGTGCTGCGCGGTGTACATGGACAGAAGCAGCCTGAGCAGAGGTGAGTCCCGCATCTGCACCGTGCCCCACACGCACAGAGGCGCGCGCACATCTGCAGCTTCTTCATCTGAAATAATCGTTTGATGTTTGACGATGAAAACAGGTTCATCCTGATTGGGCGCGCGCACAGGCTGACGTGCACGCGCACATACTGACCGACATCTCGCCGCAGTGAATGTAGGGTAGTCTGCACGAGACTGCGTCTGCCAGATGTGGCTCTGCAGGCACGTGTCCGATGATTATTGATCCAATCAGCTGATCGATTCTCTGTCAGATACCCAGACCCGACACGACCCAAAACTTTGGGTCCAGGATCCAGAACCCAGAGTGCGAGCGTGCGTGCGAGCGACCATTTGTGTGTATGTACGCGCGTGGTCGTTGTATTGAATGAGTCCTGATCTGGATCGTGGATCCTGATAGGATGATGTGGATTCTGTGTTCTTTAGACAGACTGACACACCCCCTCCGTGCGTGCACGCACACACGTTCTGGTGTTGGTCGTGTTCCCCGCAAGTCATCCCGATCATCAGGGGCTCTGACGGTATCAGAGATCCTTAAGAACAACTGGAACCACCCAACAGAACCTGACCAGACCTAGATTAGAACCTCAAAGACATAATGGGCCTCCTAAACCTTTGTCCAGACCCTGGAACCACCTCCTTGTTAGGGATACTAGAACCTTTTAAGGGATCTTCAGAACCTCCTCAGAGAATATGAAGAGAAGATAATGAATCTCATGAACCAGTTCCTCTCCACCCCTCATGTTGTGATCCGTTCTGGACTTTAACCAGCCAGTCTGCGGTTTCCCAAGCCAAGTTCTTGTGGACTCTGCTCATCTTACCAGAACCTCCAAAAGTACATCTAGAACTTCCTGATTACCAGAAAGGACCTCCTAAAGGTTCACCAGAACCTTCTAAAGGTCTACAAGAACCTCCTAATGGCCCATTAGAATCCCCTTAAGGTCCACTAAAACCTCCTAAAGGTCATCTAGAACCTTTTAAATGTCTACAAGAACCTCCTTAAGGTCCTTTAGAACCTTCTAAAGGTCCACTAGAAGCTCCTGAAGGTCCACTAAAACCTCCTTAAGGTCTTCTAGAACCTTTTAAACGTCTACAAGAACCTTCTAAAAGTCCACTAGAAGCTCAATCCACACACTAATCAAACGTTCATTTGTTCAGATGTTGGTAGTTTTTCTTGAAGTTTGATCATCATGGTTTCAAATGGTCAGGGGGCCAGATTTTGTCTGGCGTGGAACCTGAAGTGGAACCTCAGGGGGCCGAATTACACTTTTGGCCTGAAAAACACTAACTCAACACATGGACATGCTATTTGACATTATTTATGACTGTAAGGAGTCACAAGACGGCAGGCAAGAACCCAATAGCACAACACAGCAAACGGTTCAGGTGAAGAGACGGCGTTTAATAACCAGCAGAGGTCAGATGGGCAAACAAATCCAGTGGGAGCAGGCAGAAGGGAAAGTCCAAAGTCCACAAGGGCAGGTCAAGACACAAGCAGGCAGAATCAGAATTTCAGGTTGCTGGATCACTAGGGAAACACGCTAGACAATCTGGCAGAGAACTGAAGGAAATGGACTAGTATATATACTGAGGGGCTGATTAGCTTATGAGGAGCAGGTGAGTGTGGAGGCAAGGCAGGTCAGGTGAATTAAATCAGCAAGCAATGCTGAGCAGGAGGGAGTGGCAATGTCTGAAGAGTGAGAGTTAGTGTGGGAAAACAGGAGACAGATGATTGAACAACTAAAGCCTGGCTGAAGTTGTGACGATGAAGGCCTATATGTCAAAAAGGAAATGGAATGCAATAGCCTCACAATGAGGCATACAATTACATGGCAGCCAAAAGCAATCTACCCTCTGAAAATGTGACATCGACCTGTGCATGCAAGCAGCCTACATTTATAAATTAAAAATGCATCAAAATGGACTAGGACACATAAATAGCACAAGTGTAAACTGTAAATTACTTTGTTCAGATTTATTGATGACTTGCACATAAAAAACATGTCAATACATAGGCCTAATTAGGCCAATTAAAAAGATGGCCAGGCCAAGTAGGCCTAAACAAGTCACAAGATAAAAGTGCCAGGATGAACCTTCCACTTTTTAGACAACATCTTGATAGCGAGCGACTGCTGTATTTTCCAGATTATAAGCCGCTACTTTTTTCCCATGCTTTGAACCATGCAGCTTATACAAAGATGCAGCTTTTCCATGGATCTTTCTTCAGCCCTCAGGGGGGCGCTCTAGTAGGAAGTGCAAAACGAGACAGGCAGCAGAAGTCAGTGCAAAGAAGAACGTGCCAGTCTTTATTCTTAGCAAATGCAACTCAACACGCAAAACAGTATTTTCACACCCTCACCCCCCATCATGGAAAACGCACAAAGCTTTTATGATGCAGCTTTTTAGTTGAAGCCCATCAATCTGGCTATCCGTGAGGAAATAGAGCGGCTATAGTCCGGTGCGGCTTATATGTGACAAAATATAGATTTTTTTGAAATTTTAGTGGGTGTGGCTTATATTCAGGTGAGCTCTATAGTCTGGAAAATACGGTACTAGTTCATAGCATATCCTGGTCAGTGAGGCAGGCAGCAGCTAAAGGCAAACTGACAGATTTCATGAAAATTGAATAAAAATTAAACATTTGATTTAAAATGGATGTGACCAGGCCGGATGTGATGACCAATCGGCCGTTTCCATGACACCCATGATGTAAAGTATGCATATATGTATCTATGGCAACACAGCTCATGATATGAGCCATAAATCGTCCTGTGAGTGGTGAAACCTTTCCAACAGCCCGATGTCAACTCCAGAGAAGTTTGAGACCAAAGAAGAAGACATGTGGTTGCCTTTTAGCTTTACACAGGAAACCTGGGTGGAAATCTGCCAAAATATGATGAAAAGGTAATGATGTACATTTCTGGTTCTGGTTCTATTGGATCTACAATAAAAAGATCAGGGCTTTATTTAACCTGTTCTGATTCACCATTCGAGGGTGCGTTGAGGCAGACATCCTCCTCAGTGTTTGGTTCTTGTATGGATTTGTTCAGTGCTCTAAGAAGAAAAAGCAAGAAGCTGTCCATCCATCAATGTCAGTCTGAGCCTTCAGTACCATATCCCCTATGACGCCCCAGAAAAATAGAACCTCATAAAGTATCTTGAAAACCTCCTATGGATCCAATAGAACCTCTTGAAAGCCCACTGGAACCTCTTCAGTGACCACAAGGGCCTCCTATAGATCCACTTGAACCTTCGGAAGGTCTACTAGAACATCCTTAAGGTCCACTAGAACTTTATAGAACTAAATGTCCACTAAAACCATCTAAAGGTCCAACTTAGCTGTGTGTTCTGTGAGGTAACATTCTGAATTCTGCAGAGCATAGATTGATATAAACAGTGACTATGGATCAGAACCTCATAGAACCAGACTTCAATCCAACATCTGACTTCTCCAGACTATGATGTCACTGTGTCCAGGATTAGTTTAGCTTAGCCAGAAGACCAGAAACACTCTGAGCTACTGAACAGAACAGAACCACAGACCCAACACTGAATCCACAGATGGCTGAGACCTCTGATATTAATAGACCTTTATAAATAGACTACACACACACACACACACACACACACATCTGCTGTACATTAGCCTGTTGGTGTTTTCCCATGACCTCTCCCATCTCATCTGGTTGGAGTTAGCAGCTTCGGATCTGGGTGAAGCTCCGCCTCAAGCGTGACATCACTTCCTGTTTCTGCTCTAAACTCCAAACATGGAGGTGCTCTCTACAATGTCTCCAGTGACCACGTACACAGCGTAACAAAGACATAAGGAGGCTTAACAAAGATGTCAGTTTAGCCTAGCCTCACCTGAACATGTATGACTGCTCACCTGTCTGTGTTTACTGCACCCATAATGACAGGGAGCATTATGGGTGAACCAGCCAATCACAAGAGACCTTGCCAACTATTTGACACTGGAGGAGGCGGAGTCAATACGTTTATCCATAACAGATGCTCCTGAAGTATTGACGATCAATCATGAATAATTAATGAGCCAGACAGACAGACAGACAGGTCACAGACAGACAGACAGACAGGTCACAGATAGGCAGACAGACAGGCAGAGAGACAGGCCACAGACAGGCAGACAGACACAGACAGGCAGACAGGTCACAGTCAGACAGTTCACAGACAGGTCACAGACAGGCAGACAGACAGGCCGCAGACAGAGAGGTCACAGACAGGCAGACAGACACAGACAGACAGACAGGTCACAGATAGGCAGACAGGTCACAGTCAGACAGTTCACAGACAGGTCACAGACAGGCAGACAGACAGGCAGACAGACAGGCCACAGACAGAGAGGTCACAGACAGGCAGACAGACACAGACAGACAGACAGGTCACAGATAGGCAGACAGGTCACAGTCAGACAGTTCACAGACAGGTCACAGACAGGCAGACAGACAGGCAGACAGACAGGCCACAGACAGAGAGGTCACAGACAGGCAGACAGACACAGACAGACAGACAGGTCACAGATAGGCAGACAGGTCACAGTCAGACAGTTCACAGACAGGTCACAGACAGGCAGACAGACACAGACAGACAGACAGGTCACAGATAGGCAGACAGGTCACAGTCAGACAGTTCACAGACAGGCAGACAGACACAGACAGACAGACAGACAGACAGACAGGTCACAGATAGGCAGACAGGTCACAGTCAGACAGTTCGCAGACAGGTCACAGACAGACAGACAGACAGGCCACAGACAGAGAGGTCACAGACAGGTTACAGATAGACAGGTCACAGGCAGGCAGACAGGTCTGAGATCAGATCCTCTCCTGTTTGTTATGATGAAGTCAGTCACTGGTTCAGGTTTCCTCCTGGGACATGTGGCAGACTCCGTCATGGGAGTCCTAGTCGCTGACTGTTAAAGTTCAGTTTGAATCTTTTTAATCAGCCAATCAGCTGTCAGCAAGCATCAGGATTCACCAATGAGCTGCAGGCGTGATAGGCCACAAACAAACAAATCTGGAGACCAGAGAGCTCATGTGGAAGCTATTACAGTGTGTGTGTGTGTGTATGTGTGGGCTGTTTTTACAATCAGCAGATTGGATTTCATCCTGCTGTCCACAAACTGCATGTCTCTGTCTGTCTGCCTGTCTGTCTATCTGCATCTGTCTGTCACTGTCTCCTTTTATTTTGGTGGTGTGTGGGCACGTCCTTCCTCTCACATGGTCTCAGGTGTTGTCTCTGCCCCCCCCATCAGGTGCCCCCTCCTCCCCCAGCTGTCTGACTAAGAGCCTCTCTCTGGAGCCTCCCTGCTCACCGTGCAGCCACCAGGGGGCGCTGGAGGCCGACGCTCCCCAACAGTCGAGCTCCGACCCGGGGCCCAGCTCCTCCTCAGGCCCCGCCTCCCTAACGGAGTGCCGCAGCTCTGCTAATGGACTGCTGCTCGTTAATGACACAGGGCCGATGGTAACGCCACCAAGCAAGAGCCGGCCACCACTGCCCGGGCCGAAGCCTCAGGGTGAGCACCACCACTCATTTACATGTTTAATGTGATTAATTAAGACATTAACAAGCTCATGACTCCGCCCACCACAGTTCCCCCAAAGCCCCCCCACCTCCAGCAGCAGGCGGGGGTGTCAAGGCCACGCCCCCGAGTTCCAGAGAAGCCCCTCCCCCCTCCACCACCCTGCAGGCCCCTGCCCGCAGACCCGCGGGGGAGCCGGACTCCACCCACCCGTGCCGATGGCAATGCCTCCCCGACCTGCGTCCTGTCGCTCATCGAGAAGTTCGAGCGGTGAGTTGTGATTCGTCAGAGCAGCTGTGATGTCAGTAGTGATACGATTGGCTGACACGTCGTTTGTGTTTGTCGCAGCGAGCAGATCATTGTGGTTCCTGACATCACTGGGGGCACTCTGTGTCCCCGCCTCCTTGACCCAGCCTCCTCCCAGCCTTCATCACCACCATCATCCTCTCCTCCGCCCGACGAGGAGCCGCCCTCTGAGCTCAAAGGTCATGATGATATCACACGAGGGACGGAGGGGGAGGAGGGAGACAGCGAACAGGATGACCATGATGACCATGATGATGATGACGATGATGATGAAGACGAAGAGCTGGCGGCAGCGTGTCATGATGACCTCCATGAGAAGCGTCTCTCCATGGAGTCGGGTTACAGCGCCTCAGAGAAACACATGGAGGACGACGTGGTTGCCGTGGAGATGAGAGAGCAACAGCAGCTGCCGCCGCCCCTCGACCAATCAGAACTCCCCTCTGAGCGGCTGTCCCTCCCATCCTCCCAGACGGACGGTAAGCTGGCCAATCGGGACAGTGGCATCGACAGCATCAGTTCACCATCTCATAGTGAGGAGCTCTGCTTCACTGGCGTGGATGAAGTGTGCGTGGCTTACCCCTGCAGCCCTGCCCTCCTCCCCCGCCTCTCCAGTTCATCATCATATGTGGGGGAGTCAGGAGAAGGGGAGGAGGGGGGTGGAGCCAGGAGGAGGCGGAGGGAGTTCTCTGAGGAGGGTGACAGTGACCTCGAGGAGGAGGAGGCTGAGCTAACACTAGTGCTGCCACCACCGAAGACAGACAGACAGGACTCTGCTGAGGTGAGAAGTCATTGATGAGGTCACGTGATCAGGTCACATGCTGAGGTCACATCTTCAGGTCACATGATCTGGTACACTTTAGTCACATCTCTTTTTCTCCATTCAGCTGTCTGTCCAGCAGAGAGTCTACAACATCGCCAATGAGTTGCTGCACACAGAGACTGCCTACGTCTCCAAGCTCCACCTCCTGGACCAGGTGAGTCATGAACAACTCTAATCACAGAGACCCTCAGCTGACCAATGCTGTTACCGTGGAGACACTGCGGGACTGAGGCCGGTTTCTTTATGCTCCTGCAGGTGTTTTGTGCCCGGCTCATGGAGGAGGCCCGGACTCGATCCTCCTTCCCATGTGACGTGGTTCAAGGAGTCTTCTCCAACATCTGCTCCATCTACTGCTTCCATCAACAGTTCCTGCTGCCGGCTCTGCAGAAACGCATGGATGAGTGGTCAGCAAGCTTTTCTACTTCTTCTTCTCTGCTGGTTCTCTTCCTGGTTCTCCTGCTCGTTCACCTTTGGATATACGTTGACTTCTTCCATTTTTTGTCTGCAGGGACTTGAACCCACGGATCGGGGACATCCTACAGAAGCTGGCTCCATTCCTGAAGATGTACGGGGAGTATGTGAAGAACTTCGACAGAGCCATGGAGCTGGTGAACACCTGGATGGAGAGATCAGCTCAGTTCAAGACAATCATCCAGGAGATCCAGGTCCAGGTTCCCTGATGCTGCAGGTGTTGGTGTGTGGTCCACTGGTTGTTCTGAGTGTTTATGTGTTGTTGTGGTCTCTGTGCAGAGGGAGGAGCGCTGTGGGAACCTGACCCTGCAGCACCACATGTTGGAGC